>JAOVVB010156132.1:0-11717 GCA_028570985.1 Heterobranchus longifilis | reverse complement strand
GCTGCTACTGATTTTATTCCAGCTTACCTGTTCAGTTTGATTGTGATTCTTTTCACTCGGCTCTGGTAGATCAGGGGGTTGGTGTTGGTCATCATCAGCAGGCACTGCTTACACTGATGAGTGGTATATCTTACACTGCAGCTAGATGATACCCCCTGCAAAATGTTCATATCTCACAAACAAAAAGGCCAATTTGTCTTTTCCTCAAAGTGTTTAGGTGAAATTCCACCCATACTGTACACGTGTGACATATATGCAAAGAAATAAAATCAGGAAGGGGCAAATACTTTTCCATGGCACTGCACGTGTGGTTAGATTGTTCCACTGGGATGAAACTGTGCCAGGTGGAGTTATAGCACACCATTACATTCCCTCCACCATGGTTGAGTGAAGAGCTTGGTATGTTTTGGGCCATGAGAAGACCTTTCATTCTCTACACTTTGGTCTTTCTATCACTGTGGTAGAGGTTGATCTTGATTCCAACTTTTCTTGCTCATTTTTGTAAATTCTTACTGCTTATTAGTGTTTTGGATTTTGTGGAGGGCATCTATACTTTGGCTCTTAAATATTTCTTTTCATGGTAAAATGTGAAACAATCACCCCTGCTCTGTGAAGGAGATTGGCATCATCACTGGCTAGTGTTTTTTTTTTTTCATGTCAGTGATTATGTTATTAAGTGCTCTTGTTTTCTTTGGCTAACCTGTTTGCTGTCTGGTTGTTAGTATACCAGTGGTTTCTTAATATTTCAGCATGTACAGTACTAAATTAATCGTGTGTGCTTCTGCAAGGACTCTGATTGTTTTCTTTTCCCTTTTATCAACTTCCAAATCATGTACTGTTCTTCCAAAGACAGTTCTCTGTTCATTAAGCTGGTTTATTCTTATTTATAATAAATAAAGGCTTTAAATGTGAACCTTAGAGCTCAAAGAGAGACTAGGCGATCAGTCTGCTGTATTCTGAACATGCTATTTTTTTAAAGGCAGGATAAAAGCCAAAAAATAGTAATCAAGTTAAAGCTTCAAAAAGACCTGGACTATTTTCTCAGCAGTATGAAAGACGAGTAAATGCGGTGATGTTTCTCTGATGTTAATAGGCACTTTCACAGACCTCTTTTGTTACTCAGTTACACTGAACAAAAGTTACAAATATTCCTTCCACTGCTACTATGAGGGACATTCAAACCGGGACTTGTGATTAACGCATGTGTAAAACTGATTGACATTTACAGAAGGCTTCCAGCACAGTACATTGATGAGACATTTAGCCACAGTAAAGCATTTGAATTGTGTAAACGTTCTAAAGAAGGCTGTATGTCCTCAAGTGACAATCCTGGCGGAGGTGACGTGGAGCCCACTGCAATCATTCCCATGAAAATTTAACGAGTGGAACACCTGATCCTTGAAAAGGATATGACAAGGATAACTAGTCATCATCTTGCACAAGAGAAGCATCTGTCTGTGGGAACTGTACATACATACAATCATTCACCAAGACGACATTACAGGAACTTGGCTGGAAGTTATTGTCACATCCCCCGTATAGTCATTACCTCGCTTCAAGCCATTTTCATATGTTTGGGCTATTAAAAGAGTTCCTGAAGTTCTTGAAGAATCTGGTTATGGCTCCGGCATACAGAGCAAACTGTCTAGCTTTATGGTATGCAAGCACTACTGAAACACTGGGATAAGTGCATTAATGTATCAGGGGACACATTCAATTCAATTCAATTCAATTTTATTTGTATAGCGCTTTTAACAATTGTCATTGTCGCAAAGCAGCTTTACACAATCAAAAGAATTATTTAAGTCTGTATGGAATGTGAGTGTGCATGAATCAAAATGGTAAGATAGTCCCTGATGAGCAAGCCGAGGGCGACAGTGGCAAGGAAAAACAGAGAGAGGGGGAGAGAGAACAGGAGAGGGGAGAGCAGAAGAGGAGAGTAAAACTCCCTTTATGTGTCTTTGGATATAAAGGGAGTTTTTACTCTCAGAACTGCTGGCATTCTGCACAAGTCCCGACTTGACTTGAACGTCCCATGTATATTGAAAGAAACATGAAGCGTGTGAAGCGTGTACATGCTGCTGTAGTCTTTTTCACTATTGTTACATTCTGCACTAATGTCTGCTATTTAATTAAATGCACCCATGTCCCAGTCCATTTATGTCTGTTAGGTTCTGGCCAGCATCAAACTGACTATGCCATAGTGGAACAACACAATTTTTAGAAAAACATACAGAAATAGACAGAAAGGTATATTTAATAGGATTTACAAGTATTGAATGATAAATCTGGAATTAAAAAGTACTGAAATCTTAGTGTCATGGTTAATCTATAATTTGTCCAAATTGTTTTTTTAAGCACTGTCCTACGATGTAGATTCCCCTTTAAACCTAAATCTAACTGTAAAGTTCTGTAAATGAATAGACGAGTTGCCTGGTCTGTCCAAAGTACTTCAATAAGCTTACTAATGCCACAGTCAAACACGTAAACACTTTATGTGTCAGAAAGGTCTCTATTTATTAACAACAAAAGACAAAGAGTATTTATATGTTTAGCCAAATGCCTGGTCTCATGTACATCTGTTACTACAAAGAACATAACTAAATTAATATGTTCCCTGAAGAACAAAGAGTGAAATCTGAGTGTACAGATGTTCATCCAGAGACAAACCACCAAGTGTTAACTAAAGGAAGAAAGAGTGTGAGAGAGTAAGAAAGAAAGAAAGAAAGACAAAGAAAGACAGAAAGAAAGAAAGAAAGAAAGGCATGGAAGAGTTGGCATGTTAATATCAAAACCAAGAGGAAGAGAATAGTAAGTAACACATTTTTTATCAAAAAAAAATTCTTACCCTAACTAATAACCAGCTTCGATTTCTTATATGGAAGTGTAGAAGTGTTGTGGGTAAGAAATTATTTGACATAAATTTCAAGTCAATTATATTCACTACAATTAAAATACAGTACATTTTATCTGTATAGCACTTTTGACAGTGGTCATTGTCACAAAGGCAAATCTAATTACAAAAATGCTTGGCTTAATAAACAGATGTTTAGCCTAGACCTAAACACTGGGACTGTGTCCTGAATATTATTTGGAAGGCTATTCCATAACTTTGGGCTTTTGTAAGAAAAAGCTCTGCCCACAGCTGTAGTTTTATAATACACGGTACTGACAAGCAGCCTGCATCCATTGATTAATGTAGGCGTGGTGGATCGTAAAACACTAGCAGTTCACTTGAGTACTTCGGCGTGAGACCATTTAATGCTTTATAGGTCAAAAGTAATATTTTTAAATCGATACGAAATTTTACTGTGTGCAACTGCATTGTGAATAATATAGGGGCGATTTGCTCATATCTTCTGATTCATATATTCTAGGACTCTTGCTGCTGCATTCCTGGACTAACTGAAGCTTATTTATACATTTAGTTAAAAAAACAGTCAGTAGGGCATTACAATTGTCCAACCTAGAGGATTCTGCATCATTAAGTGACAATACATTCATTATCTTGGCAATATCTGAGATAAAAGAATGCTTTCCTGGTAATATTATCTACATGAGCTTCAAATGTCAGATTGGAATCTAAATCACACCAAGGTCTTTTACTGTTGCATTTGATGAAACAGAAAGGCCATCCAGAGTTAAAGTGTGATCGAAAAGCTTACTTATAGCTGCATGTGGTCCTATGACTAGAACTTCTGTCTCGTCAGGATTAAGCAGAAGGAAGTTAATTTGCATCCATTCTCTTATGTCCTTCACACATTGCTCAACTTTATTGAGATGGATTTTCCCATCTGGTTTTGCCGAGACATATAAATGTGTCATCAGCGTAACAGTCGAAACTAATACCATGTACATGTTGCCCAGAGGAAGTATGTGCAGAGAAAAAGCAGTGGGCCTAAAACCGAACCCTGTGGAACACCAATCTGCAAAGGGGAATACTATGCTCAATGGTGTCAAAAGCTGCACTGAGGTCAAGAAACACAAGCTAAGAGACACAACCCCGTTTCAGAGGCCAGTAGGAGGTCATTTACTACTTAAACAAGTGCGGTCTCTGTTCTGTAATAAGGCCTAAATCCTGACTGATACAGTTCATATACTGTATGCTATTCCTTTGTAGATATAAACTACCAGACTTTTCAGAATCTTAGAGATAAAGGGGAGGTTTGATATCGGCCTGTAGTTGGACAGCTGACAGGGGTCAAGTTCAGGTTTCTTAATTAGTAGCTTAATACATGCTAATTTAAAAGAATTTGGAACATACCCACTGCTGAGTGCAGAATTAACTGTTTTTAACAGGGTTCCTTTATTGCTGGCACTATTTGCTTGAGAAAGTGTGTCAATATAGGGTCTAATACACAGGTTGATTATTTTGCAGAAAAGATAAGTGAAATTTATTTCATTAAATTAGTTTTCATTCTCTTTAAGGGGAGTGAAATATTCTAGGTTATAATCTGATATAGTTAGTTTATCATTTGCATCAATAAAATTGTCTGGTTTTAAAGCCTGACTTTTTTGCCTAATGTTTACAATTTAGTTATTAAAAGAGTTGTGAACATGAACATAAAGTCCTTACTACTGCACATTGTTGTTGCGGAGATTTCTGTAGTGATCTTATCCCTGGTTAATTTTGCTACAGTATTAAATAAAAATCTAGGATTATTTTTGTTATTTTCTATAAAAGTGGAGATATATGTTGATCTAACAACACTAAGAGTTTTTTTTTTTATAGTTCAGGATGCCTTCCTTCCATGCTATTTGAAATACTAACAATTTATTTTGACGCTATTTATGTTTTAATTTCCAAACGGTCTGTTTTAAAGACTGTGTAATCATTACACCAAGGAGCAATTTTCTTATCTCTAATAATTTTTCTTTTAACCAGAGCTACATTATCTAAGGTATAATGGAATGTTAACTCTAAATATTCAGTCGTCTGATCAAGTTCTGTCGTGTCAGGCAGCGATCTAATCAAAGTTGATAAATCTGGGAGATACCGATAAAACTTAAAACAAGTTATCTGAATGTATGTTTAATGCGGTAGCGTGGCACTGTGCGTACATTATTCCTCTCACACATTTTAAATAAGACAAGAAAATGATCTGAGATAACTTCGGATGGTGGAATTGTTGCTATATTTCTATATTTCGATATATTTCAATACACTTAATCACTTTACACCTGCTTTATGAGTGGGTCCGATTATGCACTGATTTACAAAATGGGGGGGGGGGGGAAGCTTTTTTCAGAGGGTCTTCAGGATTCGCAATATGAAATAATAAAGTCTCTAACAATTAATGCTTCTTCTAACAGAAAATACCAGGTTTAAGAGGAAATCTGCAAATTCGAGCTTGTGGAAAATTAATGTTGTAATATTAGATCTAAGATCTAAATGTTAATCTTATGGTAATCTAAAAAAAAAAAAAAAAAAGTAAATAAACCATAAATAAATTGGTAAAGACGCTCTCAGTATAATCAAAAAATATGAATGTCTTCTACACAGGAAATAGTGTGATCAGATCACAGAAGGAGATGAGTAAATGTGTATATCTGCTTTTGCTTCCCTGCCCTTTGTCCTGAGATAAGAAGACGAGGTCTTTTTTGTGTCCTTGTTTTATCATGTTTTCAGCCTTGGGCCTTATTGCAAGGCCAGACCACAGAGGAACCTTGACACTAGGAACCTTTAAATCCGAGAAGTCGTTCGACACGGATCGTTTTGTGCGACGGAGCGGTTTGTGTTTACGGCGGTTGTAAAGAGTGTTTCAGTTTATAATTTGCATACATACATGTTTTTTTCTGTTGTTATTATAAAATGACAAGTTGTATGAGAAAGTGTAGCTTTAGAGAGCCATGCGATAGTTTTAAACTTTAAACTCGACTAATAGATCAAAGTCCAGTTTAGGGTGAGAGATAGAGAGAGATAGAGAGAGAATGTTATGAGAGTAACTGTTTTGTGCAGAAGAACCGGTTACAGAGGCAAATGTGTTGGTCATGAAATGATATTTCTGTTTTTTTAAAGCTGAGGGAGTGCATTACTGCAAAAACAAAGGATTAAACGAGGGGAAAGGACCCCTAATCATCTTATTCAATCAGCTCATTCATTCAGCCATCAAGTCGACTTTCTGAATGTTTAATCATGAGAAACATGAACAGATCCTTTCTCGCCTTGTACAGTCTGCTGCAGGCACCAAGACCCACATGTGCTCTTTCATCAGCAGGTAAGTGTCCTAAAAGTTTTATTATTCCACTCGACACCTTTTTAAATTAAATTAAGCATTATCTCTTCAACAGTTAAATGTTTTGTGTATGAAATTAATTAGATTTATCATCTTTCAGTATTTGTTTATTTTCCTTTAGAACGTGAATGTTTTTTTTTTTTTTTTTTTTTTTACAGATTTTGCTGTACAATTTATTGATACAATTCACTAGGCATATGGCATGATCAGTCAAGGGTTCAAAGTACAGTTACTGATCCTACACACATGTGCATGCACACACACACACACACACACACACACACACACACACACAAACACGCCCATGCACAAATGCAAAAGTTGCTGTGATCTTTTGCACACAGCAAGTTTTGAAAGAGTTTTCATGAAAGAAATAGGAATAGCAACAGATTATTTTGTTGAATTTTACTAAATGTATTCTTTGTCTCTTTAATGTATTTTGTAAGTGTATTAATGTTCTGTATTAATAAAGCGACACGTCTTTACAAAACTGTTTAAAACTAATCATATCCTCAGGTTTTTTTGGTTATTTAATAAACATCAGACAATTTTAAAAGGGGGGTACAATATTAGTGCTTTGTTTTTTATGCACCAAAGATCTGGAGCATTTTACTTTTATATTATTTTATTTATAGTAATATAATTTTGTTTTTTACATGTTCTTTAATCTTTTTGTATTTCATACTGTTGCTATTTTCTTCTCCCAATTTCTGCTGTATTATTATTATTATTATTATTATTATTATTCAGCACTTAGGCTATTGTCCACGTGTCCCTTGAGTCCAAAAGTGTGCATCGTTGGAGGAGGACCAGCAGGCTTTTACACGGCACAACATCTCCTCAAGGTTAAATTTCACTTATATTACCAATATTTTATTATTGTTAAATCGTTTAAAAGCGCCAGACAAATATAAATAAACTCTGGATTATATATAAAGAAACTCTACATTGGAATGATTAACTGATGTTTTGTTATCTTGATTGACTTTAATCCAAAGTAGATAACTTATTTGTTTAGGTTCTGTGTGCATGAGAAAGAGGTAAAGTGTAAATGCATTTTGGAACATCATTTACCCATTAAAAGATAAGAAGATAAAGCGATAAGGAGTGTTTTTTTGTGCGTTTTATTTTTTTAAGAGAATTCAAAAACAACCATGCAAGTCAAGATTATATAGAGAAATGTATTAAAATACAAAACTAAACAATGGAAATGTTTATGATAAGAAATGTTTAAGACATGCTTACAATGACAATTCCATGACTCATAATGCATTAAAACTTTGCATACAAAGGTGTAGAAGAAGAGAACATTTATGAATGGCTGTTTATCTTTATTATTATTTCTACAAAAAAAGGAACTGAATGCAGTAAGCACAAAAGACTGATCTAACCTAAATTAGTCTTTCCTGGAAACCGAAGTCTACTTGTGCCCTGAGTTGGTAGAAAGGGTTGGGAAGTACCAACAATGTTTACTTTCACTTCTGTGCTGTTTAAACACGATCATTCTTTTCAGTTTGGACAGATTCAGTGGCAGAGCTGCACAAAACAGCAGATAATGTCAAACATTTGGAAATCAAAATGCATTTTTTTTTTTTGAGTAATACAAAATACTAGCGATGAATTAAAATATACTGTAGCTCCTCAGATTTTGAAAAAGCAGTTGATTAAATTGGTTCATGTTAATTTTTATATTAATATTTATATAATGTTCATATTAATGTTTTAGGCATACTCATGTATTCATGATAAAGGATTCATGGTCTATTTACAAACCCCTGATAAAATTATAATTCATATTAAAAGGTTTATTAGTGCATGATAACAGAAAGGACATGATCTAAAAGCATGAAAGAAGGTTTTGATTTCTGTTTGACTTTACCTACATAAAAAAGTATTCAAGCTTCAATTGTTGACCTTTGTTCTGCTTTCAACATCTTAAGCTATAAATGGTTTAGGTACAGTGTGGCTTGCTGTTTTCCTAAAGCACAGTAGTCCATCATGGTAGGGCTGCTTGGTTATGGTAAAAATCATAATAATTATCATTATAATTATATTTGTGATCATAGTTTAATAATTGTTATAGTTTAACATTTATTGAACGTTTACAAACATGTTTTAACATATGACAAAATTCAAAGAAAATTCTATAATTCCATTGTAAAAAAAACAAACAAAAATGTTTAAATGAGAGGTAAAGAGACAATGCTGTAAAGTTTTGGGATTTGTTAAAACGCAAAAACGTTGAGTAATGTGTAAACTACTAAGTTCATTATTTTTTATCATTCATAACTTTTCTTCTTCTTTCCATTAACTTATTGCAGAACTCCAGATTCCTCCACCCCCTTCCCCTCTTCTAAAGTTCCTTAATCTAAATATGGCTTCTCCACTCCTACTCATATCATAGACACTCATGTTGGCAGACACCAGTGTGTAATTTCCTGGTTCATGTTCACAAGCCCACTGATGCCAAACGTTTAAAGTTTAGGCTGGACAATGAAGCCCTGGTGGTACAGCACAAGAGGGGAGTTTTTTCAAGTCCTGGTGATGTAGCCATCTGTGTTTGGGGAAACTGGGGAAGTTAGTTGTGATGTCTGTAAGCTCGGAGTGGGATAGAAGTCACACTCTTTCCTGTTAATCATAGTAACACCAAGCAATTACGAGCATGCATTAGCTCATGCCTGGAGATAAGTGTGGGAAGTGACTGGTGACTGTCAGTGCCCTGTTAAGAGGCATGATCATATCCTGTTGGCTTCCAGAGGTGAAAGTAAATTAACTTTGTCACAGTACTTAAGCACATATTTCATGTTTCTATACCTTATTTGAGTAGTTTTATTAGAAGAAGATAATATTTTTTTACTTTATCCACTACATACTACAACAAATACCTGTACTTTTACTTCACTACATTTCTGCATGGCATTGCATTACATAACTGCAGTGGTGTGTAGTATTTGAAGCAGGACAATTATGTGTAATTGTCTCACTTGTGATATGCTTAATACTGTTGTATGTGTTTGAAATTAGAATCAGATGATTGCGGACAGTGACAGTAACGGTACATTTACGATTGATAGAAAGGAAGAATCAATAGAGATATTTTATTATGAAAAAGGCAATTGTGTGCGAATACAAGCTCAGTATTTAAGTAAAAATGCGTTGTTCTTTAATTCAAGTTGACATGTAAATGGAGGACTTTTACTTGAGTAATATCTAACCTAGGGTATCTACTTTTATTCAAGTACAGGATTTATTTTCTTGGCTCACCACCATTGGCTTCAGTTCATTCTTTAGGCTGAAATGTTAGGGAAGTAAAACCTATAGACACTGTGTTTTTCACCACAAGTAAAAACCAGGAAGTTCATTCCATGTAATTACAGAGATCCAGTTATCTGTAATTCACCCCCCATACAATCACACACTTCTATAGGCTGTTCATAGCAGAGCTGACTGATGTTAATAGATACATTTCTAAAAGTGCTTTAATGCGGAACTTGAAAATGCATCTCGTACAGTTACACAAAATATTTCATAACACTTGGGGAACCATGCTGCGACACACATCCCCACACACACAAAAAAAACTCTTACTGATGCTCTTTTATTCTCTTTGGTTCTGTGCTCCTTAATCTTTACAGTGGTGTTTGTTTAGGTGTGTTCTTTAAACAACTCTGGGTTCTTCCATGTGTATATGGACTCGTGTAACACTGTAATTGCTCACGTGTGGCCTACATTCAAATAATTGAGATTTCTGAAAGTAACCGGCTACTCTATAACTAACTGTTTCGAACAAGCAGTTGAATACTTACCATGGATAGTGAAAAATAATCTTTTCACATTTTGTTTTTCCCCAGTTTTACTTGTCGAAAGCATCTTAAAATTAAAAATCCCCAGTTCTGAAAATAATCATAAATAAATAAAAATAAATTTAAAAAACTGTAATAATAAATATAATCATTTAAAAAAAAAACCTGAAATAACATGTTTTGGAAACCATCACCACCTGCGATAATACTTGGTGGATCCTTTAATCATAGTGCTTTAATTATATCCTCGAGTCTGTTTACATACTTCTCTTTCAACTGTCCACACCAAGACTTATCAATGTTGAAAATGTAACAGGATGAAAATTCACAGGATTGTTAATGAGACTAATTGAAAAAGAAAGCTTCAGGTTGCTAGGAAGCACTGTTTGCCAACTTCCTTACATAATCATTCAAACTCAGTCAGATTGGATAGTGATCTAAAAGTCTTTCCCCAGATTTTTCACAAGGCTTCAGGGTCGGCTCTGAGTAGGCCATGCAATTACATTCATCGTTTTCCTCTTTGGAGGGCAGTGAAACCGGAAAATAATTTAACAATGCTAAGAAAAACAAACTAGTAAGCTGTTGAGAAATTACAGACAGGGACAAAGCTGCCCTTAAATTAAAAAGGCTTTCTTGGAATTCCTTGAGGTTGAGGTCTTTCATCTGTAGCGGACACCACACTTTGATGTCTGCTACAGTCTCCTGCAAACCCTGCTCAGGTCCAGTGATGCCTGATGAAATAAGACTGGCATGCATCTGTGAGGATCCAGGACGAACAATGTGCAGAAAAGGAGTTAAGGAGGCTTAAGCACACAATGCAGCTGTCCAAACTCCAAACACTGTCCATGATTCATTCCATCAAACAGCTGTACCCGTATTTAGAAGTCTTACAAGCCATCTCTATTTATACTTTATTCTACGCATTCATATGCAACATTCGAAGCAAGAACTAAAGCAAGAATTTAAGTTGGGAAATAAAATGTAAAACTGGGTTAACGAGTAAAAGAAGAAAGCACATTCCATGTTAAAGGCACATATCTCCTCGCATAATAAAAGCTTTGTACTTCACTACCTCACACACAGTTGCACGCCTGTACTGGCCTGCATGTTTTCCATTAATTTTCTATAGTGTTTAATCCTTTTCTTTATTGTCCCTTTATCATGATGCTATTTGTTTAGGTGTGTTCTCTACCTAAAAGTAACAGTTGAATTTATGTTAAGATCACATTAGACTGGTCCTTAATTGTTCACAAATCTACCTCTTTTATTATGTGACGTCATTATTTAACTTGGAATGTGTTCTTGGTTTACTATTGGTATGATGGAATTAAAAAAAATTTAACGCAGAAGCAGACAGTTAAATAGTCAAGATATTTTCACGGTAAAACTCGCAACATAAATCCAGAAGCAGAATATTTGAGAAGAAAACACTACCCATTCTTTGTATGAAAAGATTTTTGTCTGTACAATTCTTAATAATTTTGGCAAAATGTACCTTTTCTCGCAGACACCTTGACAGCTCTTTGCCTTCCCAGTGGTTCAGGATCCAAATTAAGTGCAACCCTGAATGAAATGTGCAAGGTCCTTCAAGAGCGAAGAAGCTCATTGACCAATTATACACCGACACACTGTAATTAAACACACCAACAAGTCACATGTGTGGAAACTTACCCTTAGT
>JAOVVB010156111.1:0-11718 GCA_028570985.1 Heterobranchus longifilis | reverse complement strand
ACCGCTATGACTATGCAGAGGTACTCGGAAGGCTGCTTTCTTAAACAAATAACTTTAATAAAGAATATTTAACATTAATATGCATTATTATACATTATAGGCCTACATACAATGTACTACAAAACAATTCTAGAAATAAACACTGAGAAAATAAAGAATACATTAAAACAGAAGTTAAAACTTAATAGTATGTAGTATGTAATAGTATGTCAGTCAATTGCTGACCATTTAAATGAAGAATGTGTAATGACACCATTTCTAAATCAAGTTTTCTGCATTATGTTCTGTATAAAAAGTTTTCATATTGGACAACATAACATCGATACTGATAGATACCGATTTGTCTGTGATAGGCCAATATCGGTCGATAATATCGGTCGACCGATAATATAGGTCTGGCTCTAGCTGTGACATCACAACCGTACTGACGGCTTGTTTAAAGGCACAGTTTCTGAATATGGGATGTGTGTGTTTCCCTGTGGATTGAGCGTTTTGATATTTTCACAGTATTTATATCGCTCCTAGACCTGCTTTATAATTAAAAAAAAGTACAATACGGGACCTTTAAATCTTAAACAACATCAAAGCTTTTTATTGATTATAAAAGAAAATAGGAAATATCTGTGTGCAGCGTTCAGATTGACCAGTTTTAGCAGTTTTGTGCGAACACGGGAAAGGCTTTCCATAAAACACAAAGTACAGCGTCGTCTCCGCTGTGTTGCGGGAGCTCGTTGGCTGATATTGTGAAACTCTTTGCAATCACTTCCCAATGTGTGACAGTTTACAAAACGGTCTAAAATAACATGTAATTGTTTGTGTTGCCTTGTGGAAAGCAGCTCTATTTCCCGCTCTGGTTTACTTGATTTTGTTTACACCTCCGGGCTGCAGTGTTGAGGTCAGCTCTTTTTAAAAAGTATGTGGTAGCTCCGCGTGCCGGACGTCAGAGGAATACTGGTGCAGATGTCTCGCATGGCACAGATGCCTTTGATCTCACCAGGTGCGTGTGTAAATGTAATTTACGTCAGTCGCTGATATCACTTACTCCTAAAAAAAAAAAAAACAACAGTCCTTTTAAAATGTTTTCTCAAAAACCTGGCTCTGCTGACACAGGGGGCTTTACAATGAGCAACATTATGAGCGGGGGGGGGGAAAAACAGGACGGAGAATTTGCTGTTGAAGCATGAATCGTGAATGTTACTTCTGTAGCCAAGGGATGAATCTAACCGCAGAGCAGATGGTAGTTAAAGGTTGAGAGGTAAAATGTAACACAAGAATTTGAGGTGTGAAAATATGCACGTCCAGACTTTTGTCTCACGTTGCAGTTCATAGCGGTGTTTATACTGGCGCTGGTAATGCTTCATCTTTATTTCTTGAGACCAGAGTGTCTAAATGTGTAGGTGGATGTGGTGAATCTTTTTTATGCCCTGAAATGTTCTAGACATTTTTATATTTTTTACTAGCAATAAAAAGACATAAGAGGTCGGATTTAAACACATCACATATTTAACTACGTGTTTATTGCATTTAATCAGATAAGGTTTGTGCTACTGTTTTGCAGGAAATATTTTCTGAGGCTAAAAGTCTTCTGAAGCTCATAACTGTTGTCATTCTTAAGAAAAACGCAGTGTTTTTAGTCTGCACCAGATTAATCACCATGGTGACAGCTGTTTGTGTGGCAGTGTTTAACATCTGGGGAAGAACTTGTGGATGAGCAAAATTGCGAAGGCTGAGAGTTGTTGTTGAGTTGTGTACTTAGATTATCCCAAATGTTTCCAACAATGTTCAAATCTGTCATTTTAATCAAGGACACGGTCCGTGTCACTGGGTGGCCGTCGCCTGTCAATGACATCATATCTGCTTTGTGCATGTGTCAGTGTTGTGGCTGTCTGCCAGAAACTGTCAGAAATTGAGTTTTCATGCAGTTTTAAGCCACATTTTCATGATACACTTTTTAGATCTTGGTCATTTTTGACTGTATATTTTAACCGGATGGAGGATTTTACTCATCGGACGTCTGGATCTTAAGTTATCAGAGAAACAAGCTGAGCAAATGTTAGCGGCAGCCTATCCACCGATGAGCTGAACATCGTCGGAGAAACGCTGATTTTTAACGAGAAACTGCTTTATTCAGTGTTTTAATCACCGGGTGGTGACCTCTGCGGATAATTCGGCTCCTGAACGATGAGCACAGAAGGAATCCTAACCGGGAGAAACTGACTGCAATGACGGCATTGCTTCGTCTTTTGTCATTGTTTTGATTGAGAGACCCCTAGCGGAGGGCAGTGAAACACTGCTTTTCTACCTGGCATTTTTTTGTGAAACTGATGTGGATTATTCATTTAAAGCGCCTTTAATTTTACCTTGGCAGCTGTGATGTCGTACTGAGCGACCCGCTGGCTCCACCCCACAGCCAGCAGCTGGTTGTCATGGAGACAGGTCAACCCGGTGACCTCAGAGTTGCTGGCGGGCTCCAGTTTGTGCAAGTTGAGGCCGTTTAGTAAGTTCCACACCTGCTCGGGGAGTGGTCTTCTCATTAACAAACTCTTTTTTTAACTCTATTTTTGTACAAACCGATAGAAGTGCTATTGAACCTTAATAGTGCCGTTGCGGGCCCCGGTGATCAGTCTTCTGTGGGAGGAGTCTAGTGCCATGCAGGTGAGCTCATCTTCTCCGTGAGCGTTTAAGATCTGAAGCCGCCTCCTCCCCGTCTCTACGTCCCACAGAGACACAGATGAGTCGGCGTGTCCGGTCGCCACCTGTCTCAGAGCGGAGACGTACAGAGCGCAGGACAGGGCAGGGACACTTTCAGTGTTTGGTGCCCTTCCTTCATCTGTCAACCATCCGCCCCCGCCTCTTCTGGTTTCAGCCAGGGGGAGCAGTGCCAGGTAATCTTTGCATCCCACCACTAAATGAGAGCGTGTGTGCTCAGGAAGAGGAGGGCTCAGCAGCAGGAAGGGGAAGTTGCCGTGTTCCGGGACTCGACCCGGCTGCTGGCAGGGGAACTGCAGGCGGACGGTTTTCAGACAGTGATGGCTGGAAATGTCCCAAACTCTCAGCTCCTGACAAAGGAACAAACATCATTTAATTAACTAAAAAATAAACACGCCCTGCGGGGGCATAATATAATGCTCATTTTCAGGTTCACAGGTTTATATGCTTTAATGTAAAAAAAACAAACATTATTTTTCTCATAGTCACCATCCGAAACGCTCCGTTTTTTGCACCGTCATTGCAGCCGGAGAATGACTGTAATGGCACTGTACAGAGTTTCCTCTATAATTGTACAGATCTGGTGGGCCGTCAGGCCAACGGGAACCCCCACCAGGCGAATATATCGGATACTGATGGTGGCTGATTACATCGGCGGTTGCTCTTTATTGGGACGATAGTTATCATTTTCAGAGTCGGCATATTTTCACATCTAACTCGGTGAATTAAGGATTTAATTCTACCAAACCAGAGTAGGTGATTGTTGGAACAGTGGAAAGACAGGCCAAAGCAGTCAACCTAGGGGAAACACTGCTGTAGCTGCACTTTCTACCTATGTATAGTTATACTTGTGACATCACAACCCTACAGAAGTCCTGACGGGTCGTTTAAAGGCACAGTTTCTGAATACGGGCTGTGTACATTTCTCTCTGGATTGAGCGTTTTGATACTTTCACAGTATTTATATAGCACCTAGACCTGCTTTATAATAAAAAAAGACATACTTTTGACAATATGGGACCTTTAATGACTCACGGCATCTCTGGAGTAGCTGAAGATCTGCCCAACAGGTTGGTAGATTGCAACATCCAAAACAGTGGTGCGGTGACCCAGCAGCGTAGCTACGGGACGAGAGGTCACAAATCGAGTCCACAGTCTGACTGCTCGGTCACAACCTCCCGTGACCATCAGCTGCAGAGACGCATTGTAGTCAAAACATTTCGCTCCCTGAAAAGAGACAAAAGAAACAGAATATGTTGCTTTGTGCAGACGTACATGAACTGGTGTTTAATGGCTCTGTACTTTGAAAAACAGACTTCTAATAATACTGGGGAGTTTTCATTGTTAAAATGTCCAGACAGTTAATTGGAGTATAAAATGAGTCTGCTCAACTCAAAAAAAGTAATTGTGAATAACAGGAAGCATCACCACCCAGTTTAATAACGCTTTGTGCAACAGCATTACTTCTTCTCTCCACTGTCTGCCTCTGCATGCTGCAGGAGTTAAAACTTTAGAAATAACTTGACTCGCATCTCATATTTATTCTTCTAGATAAAACTGGCTATAAGTCACTGAATGAGTTATGTACTATTTGCATTTGAAACATAAGGACATTCATTGATTTATAACAAATCTTAATGGAGTGAAAGTTGATTTTCAAACCGTGACCAGTTATGTCAGGGTCACCCCGACCAGAGTACTGTGACCTCCATCTGGCCTCCATCCACATCACAGTGGAAAACGAGAAAAACCATTACACTCCTTTCTTGCTCTTTTATGTTTTCATCTTCTCTGGAAATACACTTTTGATGCATAAAAACATACTTTATATTAAGGAGCCCTAACCACAATAATATGCAGAATTGTGATTTTTGAGGCCGTTAATTTCTTAAACCTGACTTTGTGAGCATCTAAAAGTTATGATACACAGTTATATTTACTACTGAGAATACATAACTGATAATGACCTACTATTCAACATCAGATCAGATACAAATCACAAGTCTGTCAAGTCAGTTACCTGCTTAAATTTCCAAATATAAGGCTCCTGCTTCAGCGTCACGTTCATAAAGACCACAGAGGTGGTGTCGCTTTCTGATGATGTCATGATGACGTTGGCGCTGGGCTCAAACATCACTCTGTTGATTGGTTCCTGGTGGATGTTGGGGATGTGACGGTAGGAGACCATGTCCCTGTGTTCACCGAGGTCCTGTTGTCACGATGGATGACAATACATCAGTGATACTCAACGTGCGGCCCGCGGGCCAAATTTGGCCCGTGATAGTGTGCTGGGTGACCCACGGACATATTTCTAATTCACAATGAAAATAATTGATTCACACTGGGAATTTGTTTTTTGTACTCTGAATGTAAATAAGGTGCCAGAGTGCATAAAAAAAGCATCAAAATAGAGCTTGTTTATTAAAAAAGTGCCAGGTGAGGATCTAAATATGCTAGGAGCGGTTTATGTTTATGAATCATTCCAACATTTGACTGATTGCATGATGGAAGAGATTCCAGTATTAAATCTAAAATACAATGCAGTTGCAGCTATTAAATCTTATTAATAATCCTCACATTGGACCTCCTGCTGCGGTTTTCAAGGTCGTTGGCTTTTTCTTTCGGGAGAAGTTGTTCTTCCTCCGTGCAGCTACAATATTCAATAATGTTGTGTTGTTCAGAGACATTTCAATCTTGGTCAGCGATATTTGTATATCTGCTGTCGATATATAGCCTTTAGTAGGCTGTCGTGTAACGTTACGACTTGTCCGTCTGCCATGCTAGCAGGGTTAGCTTGGTGGCTAATGGGGCTTGTTTCAATGCGACCAAGTTGGTTTTTGTTCTTAAGGATTGCCACGTATCAGGAGGTAAAGTGATCAGATACTATGGTAAAGCTTGTAAATGATAACTGACCAGGATAATGGCAGTTATGAGAGTTCAACTTTTGGAGCTCACGAATGCACGTCCATACCGAGTGATGTCACCGGAATTCCCCCGCAGCTATTAAATCTGATTTATCTGTCATATAGGCCGAGTGCCAGTCCTTGTGTCCAGTTAATTTAGTTAATAAGTAAGTTAATTTGAAAATAAAGAATTTCAAAGAAGACATTATTAATGTTTTTTTTTATTAACTGGCCCCTGGCCTCATGCCATTTTGCAAAAGTGCCCCCACCCCAGCCAAAGCAAGTTGAGTATCCCTGAAATTCATGCGTAAGTGCTTATTAAATTGGAGTGTAATCAACAAGTGTTGACTATGGGGCCAAGCTTACTGGGAAAAAGATCCTCTGCGGGACGTTCTCTGCCTTGGACAGATTCTTGAAAAGACCTTTGGATGGATTCAGGAACCACATGAGGTGGACTCCTCCTTTTTCATCCCCCAGTAGCAGCAGAGAGGGTCGCTCTGGACACTTGGAGGAAGAAAAAAAAAACACAGAGATTAAAGTGATTAATTTATTGCTTCCAGAGTGAATTTGCCTCAAAGGAATAGCGGTCCTACCTCAACATCATGCCAGTAACAGAGAGCAGTCGGGACACTACGAAACCCTTGGAGCAATGATGAGACAAAGAGTTAACACTTGAAAATATTATATAAATATATATATATATATATATAACAGTTTAATACAATTCAGTTCATGTTCTCAATCAAGTACCAAACAGGTGGACATACTGACACACACTGCCAGTGGACACATTGACAAAGTGCAAGTCCCTGCAGTCGGTTGCTATGGCAACCTTGTGGACGTTGCCCATAGAGACAGCATCAGTGGTCCAGCCTCTGAATCTCCTCGTGTTGGCCACTTCCTCTGCTGGGTCTCCAGCAAGCTGGATTAGACAGGATTACATGTAAAATGTGTGTGTGTGTGTGAGTGTGTTGCACTTCTGTGTGGATGTAAATGTAGTACCATGATGTCACTCACCCCAAGAGTTTTGAGGATGTGTAGGCTGCTGTTCCAGACGGTGACCTGACCTCCCTTACTGACACTGATGTAGCGGAGCGGAGGAGGGCGGGAAACAGCAACCACACGCACTGTCGGCTCCCGCTGCAGAGGAATGAGTTAAAGTATAATTAATATATTTTTAAAAAAAAGGTTATTGGAGTAATAAAAGTATAACTTTTAGAAATAAAATATGCAGAAAGAGAAAGATAGAAAAGAAAATTGGAAAACTGAGTGCAGAAAAATGCAGCTAGTAGTCGACCTATCAGCCTACATTATAGCATTGGCCCTTTTTCCAGTATCATTTGTAAAAACTGCTGAATATTTGTTGTAAGTTTTATACTTTTATACAAATGTTATTCATTTGTTAAAGCCCAGGTCAAATATCTTATCTGGGGATAATGAACAGACAAAACAATTCTCATTTTTGGCTACAAAGGGGCCTGCCGGAAATGCACCGGTAGGAAAACATGGAATAAGAGTTTGTTTTTGCCCAAAATCTGTTCAATTAGCTTCTTGTCCCTGGAGGCCACCGTAGCTTGTGCATTTCTCCGAAAGGGAGGGGTGAGCGGGATAGTGTTTAAATCTGATTAAATCTAGAACTTCACCACTAGATGCCATTAAAAACTATGCACTGTACCTTTAACTATGATGCAGGCCGACTGATAAAATTAGGTACTAACTAAGTAACTCTATTTCCCAGTCTTTCCGGTCTGTTTTTACTACACCGTTAAAAACTGGGACATTTCCGAGGACAGGCCACCAAAAACTGATACGTCTGGTCACCTTAAGTTACTGGTCCTGTCAGTAATTCAGTCAGCATTCGTTGGCATTATGTTTAATGTAAGAATCTTTTGTATTAACGTTACATTTATTTGTCAGGGTCCTGCTTCTAAATCTAGCTATTTAAGCTAATTTCATACAAATAGAAGAGGTTTTGATCGCTATAAGCTACTTTCCATCTTCAGTCCATGAGTTAGGATCTGACCTTTAAATTTTTGGCGCCCCCATTTGGCCTTTCAGTGTAATTGTTTAAACATTGGAACATCCTATAAAGAAAGATGCACCCTTCCTTCTGATTTTACCAGATGTCGGTGGACCGGTGGATTTCTACCTTGTTGTGAGAGCAGTGTCTGATCTGTGGCTGGGAGTCCAGGAGACCAGCTGTGGGGATGGAGGCGCGCTCTCGCTCGGTGTACTCCAGCAGCAGGTAGGAACACAGCTGCTGCCACTCCACCTGCCCGCTGCAGCAGATGTCTACCTGGATATAAAACAGAAGACTCACAGTCTCATCCTAATCATGGCACAGTGAGTTTATGCTGATGATGTTCTGTATTATACTGTATAATGCCACGTGCTCTACATCTCTTTATTTCTCCTTACCTCACTGAAGAACCTCTCCACCCATGTGTCCTCAACATCTGGTCCAACCACAGACCTCAGAACCTCCCGAAACTCTTCCAACTTCATTCCACGCTCCTCATTTCCTCCTCTGTTCCTTCCGCTCCTTCCTTTCTGTGTGTTTTCGTGGATGTGTGCTGCAGCTTTTGGACGGGTAAATGCATTTCTCAGGAGCTGCAGGTGCTCGGGGGTCAGCCTCTCTGCAGGACTGATTCCGCACGCCGGATCACTGCAGCAATGATCATGTCAGATCAAAATGTTAATTTGTGCAGATATTTGTTCAAAACACGCAGGACATGAGAATTATTACGTCTAATTAGTAGAAGTAAAGACACTGCGGCTAGGTAAGACTTAAAGATTGATCAATCAGGGATAATTTGTTGTATTAGCATCACTTATTTTCGTTTTTGTTAGTAAGTTTGACTGTTTATTAATTCCATCCAGCAGGGTTTTTCCTGCATAGAAGAATTTTAGGCGCCCGCCCCCCAAAGAGGTTTCAGCAAACCCCAAAGGAAAATCACCAGCATCAAAATGATAAGAATTCAGAATATTAATAGCAATTCTACAGAAGCATATTGCATTCACTTGAGAAAAAAAAGTGCTCTGTTTTTCTGAATTAACCAGATAATGATCTCATTAATTCAGAAAAACAGAGGAGATTTTTTTCTATGAAAATGTATGTAATTAATTCAGAAAAACAGAGCAGAATTTAGGGGGGTTTTTTCCATGAAAACTTATCTCATTAATTCAGAAAAACAGGCCAGAATGTATTTTCTCATGAAAACGTATCTCATTAATTCCCTGCATCCAGCCACTAACATCTGGTCTGGACTGCACTGCAGAATGAATGCAGCGCTCCCAAGTGGCAGCACCGGGACAACACACTGCTGATCCCCAAAAAAGAGTTTAAAATCACATGAGTAGTAGGAATATATGTAAATTGGATGCTCGGTCTTGATGTGTGTATTTGGTAAATGTTGCGAATGGGGAATAAGCAGTGGGTGAATAAGAAAGTTTTGGGGGATGTGTAGCTCCTGTGTGGCCCTGTTGCTAGGGGAGACACGCTGCAACAATACGTCACGTCTCAGCACTGTGAGCTCTTCTCCATCAGGACGTGCATGAGTGGCTCTTTACATCATTTCTCACCAATGCTAATGGAACCGTAAAATAATTAAGTAATAAAATGCATTAGTTTGCTGTAAAAAGGCTGTTGAATCTGAATGGGAGGGGTGGAAGAAAACCTTGTTAGTGTCTGAGAGGAGAAAATATGTGAATCTGAGCCAGAGAGACGCAAACATAAGACTTGACACAACTTCCTGTAATGTTATGGAAGGATGGAGGCGTGGGTAGGAAGAGATTTGAGATATGGACTGGTGTCACATTAACAATGTAGAAAGCAATTGTATGATGAATATTATGAGGTGCAGCCCCCATATTTCACATGCAAAATTGACAAACAGGCTTTTGTATGCAGCAACAAGTCATACACAGTTAATTACAGGGTTCCTATACGCAGTATGGAATAGTAATTTCCAGGTCTGGATAAGTATGTGTTTCCAGTCTATTTTACTAAATATTCTGTTTTCTAAAAATATAAAATTCAGTATCAAATCTGAACATCTGAGACCAAATTAGTGTGAAAGAAAATGCGGCAAAATCTGCATACATACAATAGCATCACAAAGTTGTGCATGTCGTCATCAGAAATGATGATCAGAAAAGTAAACAGTAAAAAGTAAACTTTTCTGCGTGAGAAAACCAAATCTTTATGGCTGCGTTCATCGTCGTTTCCATGGACACAGTGAATAAACAAAGCTGCACAGACACCATGAAAATTACATTTTTTTTTTTGTACTTTTTTTCCAAGTTATGTTCAGTTTTTATTTATAAAAAAAGACTTTATTATTAATACGAGTATTGGTAGCGGCGGTTAGTTTATGTTTGACAGTGGAACGTCGTCAAAGTTTCTGCACAGGACTGTGGACTGAGCGGACGCGACGGGTTAATGCAAGTTTTCCGAGGACTGGCTTGACAATCCTAAATATAAAGCCTGGTTGGCAAAGGATCGCAAACTTTGTGTAAAATCCTTCAACGTAGGGGAGGCAGAAATTGTACGTAATCTACCGAGAAGTCTGAAAATTTGAAAAGTCTGGAATTCTGAAATGGAAAATATGTACAAACCCCCTAAGTTATATTTTAGATAAATAAGAACAAGTTAAAGAAAACTCACCAGAACCTGCTGTGTGGTACTTCTGTCTCATAAAGCACCCATGGTTTTTTGTTGTTTCTTAAGGCATCCATATTTCCTCACTGTTTATACGCCTCTTTAAATCCTTCCAAACACCTGATACTGCTCCATCTTTTCCAAGTGAATTTTAAATCCAGACTTAATCTAGATTGCTCAGTGTTTCTTTAGATTCAGATCTTGCACCCACAAGAGCCGAGGAACAGTCTTGAGATCCTCACCGTGCTCCGAGTCTAAACCCGCAGGGCCTTTGTTTCCATCCCTCCCTCTGTCTTCCTCTCAGGGAAACCCTGATTTGCTCAAACAAAGCTTCTTGTCTCCAGACAGGGGGAGGAATGTCCAGGTCCACGGATCAATAAGCCATCCGTCTGTCACAAGTGTTTGACCGCTGCGAGAGGGGGGGGGAGTCAACACATCACTGGTGAGATGAGTGTTTCCAAAATAACTGCAAGTCCGCTGGGGGTAACAGAGCAACAAACCCTACACACCAGCTCTCAGTGGATTAATCATTAGTCAGGACCCAGCAGAGTTAATATTGGTCACTTTTGCACAAAGTGCACAAAAATAATGACTAAATCCTTGATATTACATTTTAAATTAGCACATGTCCTGTACAAATATAGTTAAAAAGAGTCAAAGCAACAATCAGTGATACTCGCATTGTTATAGCCTCACAGATTTCTATAACTAATGCAGTTTAATTATTGCCAGGCAACCAACTTCCCACTGGAATGAGCAGGAGTTATCCAGAGTGGCCTCCCGCTATGTTTAATGAAGGTCTCGTGGAGTCTGGTCTGCTGGGAAATTCCTTGCACCTTATTAGAGCTGCAGACCTACACAGACCAGCAGCCTGGCTCAAATATCTACAGCCCATAATTCATATGATGCAGTGACCGGTAGGGATGGGACAATAATGGATTTTATTACGGATCGCAATAAAAAAAAACACTCACAATAAGTTGACCGTGGTGAATTTCATGAAATTCGTGAAATTGGGAAATTATTATGAATATATACTTTATTGATCCCACAACGAGGAAATTCACATGTTACAGCAGCACAGAGTTTAGACAAGACGAAACACAGGGTAACAAAACAATGAAACAAGATAGTAATTCAAGTAATGTAAATAGAATAAAAAATAGAACAACAATAAGATAAAATAAAGTAGCTGCATACACTATATACACCTTCCACTTATATATATGTATATTTATATTGCACCTGATTGTAAAGAGACACATGGTGTACAGCAGTGTACTTCTGAAATAATACAGAAATATATTTGTATGCATGCATGTATGTATGCATGTATGCATGTATGTATGTATGCATGTATGCATGTATGTATGTATACATGCATATATGTATGCATGTATGCATGCATGTATGTATGTATGTATACATGCATGTATGCATGCATGT
>JAOVVB010156100.1:0-11718 GCA_028570985.1 Heterobranchus longifilis | reverse complement strand
CAAGCAGCAATGAGGGCTACGACTGAGATGGCGCCCTCTAGTGGCTGTAGTAATTATGACGGGAGAAAAGCCAGAAGTCATGTGACGTAGTATTTAGAGAGAGAAAGACCGTTTAGGGCGGGCGGGAGGAGTGGTGGATGGGTCAAACAAACCCAGGAGACCCAGGAGACCCAGGAGACCCAGGAGACCGGTGTTCGTGTCCCGTTTGAAAATAAAAGTAAACAGTGAGTTTTTTTAACAACCAGAACTACATCACGTTCTGCATCACATGCATAATTATGTCATGTATGTACGCACAGAAGTGAAGTAATGTACTAAATGTACTGTCTTTTTCCAACCTTACGAAATAGTTTTGTTGCCTAAACCTACCCAAACTGCGACGTCAATAACATGCTTAAAACTGCGGCCTTTACATTTAGGTGAGGTGAGGGCGGAAAACTCTCCTGTGGGTCGTATTTCCTGCCACCGCTAAAGCCGGAGAAATACTTGCTCTTAACGAACGCATGATGGCTGCCTCTCGTATCCTGCGTCCATTTGGTCTGTTGGTTGTGTACATACTCAGAAATTAACGCAACATCTACACGAACGCTTAAAAAGCAAGTATATCTCCAGCTTAATTCAGGAAACGCTCGTATTAGAAGATTGGAACAAACGACTTATGTGGTCGCGTGGTTGGGTGAACGTGTGTGCGGTGGCAGCGGCAGTGAGAGGTACCTCCTGTTGCTTCTTCTGCTGTTTTGACAGTTTGTTTGCGTGTGCGTGTTGTGACAGAACAAAAGGTCACGAGGCTGACTTTGCGGTCACACATGAGTCCCTCCGACGTTCGATTCCCACATGGGAGGCATCGGGCGAAAAACGCTCGTAGCCACCTACACAACACACAAGAGATAAACACTTTTACTCCCCCTCGCTGCTCTCTCTTTTGCTCTCTCTCGCTCGGTTGATGAGAGAGTTGTTATTATTGGCGGCGGGCCTGCTCCTAACTCCCAGTAGAAGCCAGATGATTGTTTTTGCTGCCTGGGGTCCAGACCCTACCTCTCCAGATCCTGTTACTGGAACTGTGGACCTTTCCACAGGGTTCCCGTTGAGAGTTGGACATAAAGAGCGGGAGCGAGATGAAACTGCAACCCAAACATGGAGATTTTAACAGTTTACATCATTTTAAATAGATTGTCTTTTTATTTGCTTTTAGCTCCAGCAGTAGTGGTGTGCATGAAAATAGCATCGGTGGAAAGTATATGTACATTTACTCAGTACTATACTGAAAAACTATTTTGAGCATTTCCATTTTCTGCTATTTTATAATTTTACTCCACCACATTTAAGAGGGAAATATTGTATTTTTCCTCCACTACATTTAATACGAACGCTCGAGTTGTTTTGCAGATTAAAGATGCCCCTGTGGAGTTTTCTTGTAAACAAACATTTACTGTTTACATTCAGTGGTACTCAACTGAATTGTGTGAATCCTTGAGGCTTAACAAACATGTTGAATGCATTTACTTCCTCATAAAATAATAAGCCGATTTAACATTCAAAACATTCTTTAAATCCATGTTTACTTACTAGCAGCCTAGCATCTTGCTAGCAGCACATTGCTACGTTTCTTAGTTAGCATTACCACCACCTGTATCAGTGGAATAGTGTGAAACTGTTGGCAGAAATATGGATCGTGCATGTGTACAAAAGTGCATGTGAGCATACATGTGTGTCAGTGTGCACGTTAACAAACAAAACGGGGACCCACACGAGAAAACGCAATTTTTCTTCCCAAGAGCGTTTTGCTTAGTCCCGCCTAAGTGTGCTGTGATTGGCTAATACTGATCACAACGACCAACAACGACGTGTCGAGGTTGGACACGGCTAAGGTTAGGGCAAAGAGGTCATGGTTTAGAATTAGCACTAGCCAATCACAGCACAGTGGGGCAGAACTCGGCGGAAAACTCCTGGGAAAGAGAATAATGCAGTGAAAACATTACTCCATCGTGCTACTAGTAAAAGTACACATTACAAACATAATCAGTTCATAAGATATCTGTATTGTTGATGCATTGTGAGATTAAACTAGCCAATAAACTAGATGACAAAACAATCGCCTTCTAATCTTTCCATTAGTCTGAGCACTTTTAAGACTTTTGTCAATATTGAAGTGAGTAAGTTGACCGTGAGTGGAGATTGTTTTGTCAACTTTCCAAGGTCAACGATAGATTGACAATCTCAAATTTGAAGCCAAAATGGACAAGAAGGGCCAAAAGTTCTCAGAGTAATGGAAAGTTTAAACCTCAACAGTTTTACGATAACTGAGCCAACTTTATCATCTGCCGCTGAAGACTGTGTGAGATGACCAAAAGCTCCAGAACAAGCCAGTAAGCAGCCCTTGAGTGGAGATTGTTGTCAACTGCTGTTTCCAACATTAAGAACGGTCAATCTCAAGCATATAAAGTCGTTCAAATTAAGCTCAAACTTTAACTTTTGATACTTAAAATACATTGTGCTTATGATACTTCCATAATTTTACTTAAGTAAGATTCTGAATGCAGGACGTTTACATGGAGTATTTTTACATTCGGGTATTGCTACTTTTACTTAAATAAAGGATCTGAATATTTCACCCACCATTGTAAAATAGGGCCTCCGCAATCTTTCGCACAATCTTTCATGCTAACTCTGTGGCTCTAATTCACTACATTTTCTCATCTATTAAATGCAATCTTTTTTATCTATTAAATGAAGCTTGCACTACACTGCAGTTTACAACACACACATGCACACCTGTCATGCATGTGTGTGTGTGTGTGCGTGTGTGTGTATTTTTAGCGGCCCGGGCTGAGCAGCTGTTTGCCATTACTCATATCAGTGTGTGCTCCTTCTCTCCCTCTCTGACCCAGTGTTATTCTTTCTAAGCCACCGGAGCTACAGTCACTGAGACTGAGTCGGCCTAACCATGGCAGGCTGTTTTTCCTGCTGCAGCGGTTGAAGCAACTAATTTGAAATGCTTGTCTAGCTTAATCATTTCCCACTATCATTGTGCCCAGAATTATTTATCATATAACTGTGCAGAGAGAAAAGTTACAGAGGATCTGCTGAATTATTCATTGTTCTCTGCTTTGTTGTTTATAGATGTTGCCACAGTGAAATGAGTATGTCGAGAGAACAGTGTGTGTGTGTGCGTGTGTGTGTGTGTGTGTGTGTGTGTGTGTGTGTGCGTGTTTTTGGTTTGGCACAGGAAAGATTAACCAGCATAAGAAAACACACAATCATGCATATGTGCAAGAACAGGCTGTCCTCATTGACTGTTCATACATAAACCTATGAAAAGTAATACACTGTCATTCGTAGATAACCAATCATTAAGACCCAGACTGACGTCTGCTGTTAGGCAGCGACCTCTAGCGGCCGTAGTAATTATGACAGGATTAAAAGAGGAAGGCAGGAAACATGGAAATACTGATTTTAACCCAAACCATGATCATTTTTCTAACCTTAATTAAGTCGTTTTTGTGCAGTCGCGTTACAGTCACGGTCACGTACTGGTCGCCGTTTCACATCGTTAAATAACATAACAGTAGTTTTGGTGCATAAACTTAACCGGTCATATTTAAGTGCCTAAACTTATTAGTCACGTACCAGTTGCCATTTCACAGCGTTAAATAGAACAGTGGTTCCACACAGTGTGTGACAGGACTGCCAGATAAACATAAAGACGACATCTTAACCATGTAAAATATCTTAACCAAACGTCACAACTACCAAAACAAAGACAAGAAAATATGACGAGGCAAAGAAACTGGCACACTGAAGTTGAAGTTCTGTATTAGTTACACGCAATGTTTCAAATAAATTCTATAGAAGTTTGCAAGCAAAGGAAGTGTCGAAGAGTGTGGTTATGTGGGTGCATTGCGGGAGGGGGGGCTTGAAAGTATTTGTATATACAAAAGGGGCCCTTGCAGAAAAAGTTTGGGAACCACTGAAATAAAACATCATATTTCATTAGATATCATACAAATTGTATGAGAATGTGTTGCCCACAGGCACGCACACACGCACACACAGAGTAGACAAAACCCATCATGTTATTTCCTCCGTACCAAGGATCAAGACACAGAGGTGAGGGTGAAATCTAATGCTGTGTGTAGCTGTGAAAACATGTTTAGCAAATGATAGAGTCTCTTAATTGACCCATACAGAGCATCAGAGATCAAGTCGAGGTCGCTCCATCCCAAAAGGCAAAAAAGAGCTTTATTACCCTTAATTAAGATGGCATTAATGACTTCCCTCTGCGCCTGGACATAAACATCCAGTTAGTGTTTTACAGAGTGCAATTACCCCGGTGGTGCGATTACCTCAGACCGGAGCCTCTGCTGGCTTCCTCCTGCAGTAATAGCTGGCCAGGAAGACATCAGCTTGTTTAGTTTAACTCCGCAGATCAGGGTCAGACCTGAGGATAACAAAGAGAGAGAGAGGGGCAAACATAATGCGTTTAACAGTAATTCTACTAAGCAGATGCTCTGATTAAATATAGAGGCAATGAAGGCTTTAGGCAAAAGGTCACTGCACGCATGGTTAAGTCAGTAATCACCATACAAACCCTGATGTTTCTAGTATGGAGCTGTTATCAGAATCTAATCTGATGATCCTTTATATGTGCAATCAGATGAGTATCAGGCTCCAAGTACAAACAATCTGGGGGCTTCAGGGATCCAAACCAACAATATCATATGTCGCTAATCTAATCCACCTCTGGCTCAAGTTTGTCAGCGATCATCTCAAAAGGGAAAACAAACCCTGACATAGAAATACTAGTTTTGTTGCTCATTGATCAGAATTGATTTTGGAATCAATACTCTGCCTGTTCCACTCTCTCCTAAAGATTTTGCAATGTTATCGTACAAAGCTGCAGTAATTCTGATGAATGAGATGCACTTTCTGAGCTGGACAAGTTTACTTGAAACAGAAGAGGTATTAAAACACTCACATCATCAGTGCAATCACAACCTCAGTATCTCAGACTGTTGCTCCAGAAAGTCTTACGTGGCTCTCTCGAGTCCTGGGACCCGTCTCTCCAAATTTGCAACATGACAGCTGCAATTTCTAACATGAGATTTTGGGATTGGGATTGCCTCCATGCGGCTCTCACCAGAGTTTGATTGACATTCAGGCTGCACATGGCTTTTGCCTCTGACGTGACAAGCAAACATGGAGGTGGTTGACCCGGCCGCGGGCTAACAATGGCAATAGTGCTCCCATTGGCTAGCTAATTGCCGCCGCTCTGCACTGCGCACTACCCGGGCCGGGCTTCTGTGGGAGATCGGTGCTCATACGGAGGTTACCGCTGATCCGCAGCGGATCACGAAGGTAGAGTGAGGGCGGAGGAAACGGGGAGCGCTAACGGCTACAGTGCAAATGGAGCATTAGTTAGCTCCATGGTTAGCTCACACTCACCGGAGCGACCTGGCTTTCGCGGGAGTGGTAACGTTAACCAATCTAACTGGGACACTGGAATTATCAGGGGGTAACTTCCATATGACCACCGATCTCCTGCAGAAGCCCGGCCTGGGCGGCGCAAAGAGCGGCGCAAAGTGCGGCGCTAAGTGCGGCGCTAAGTGCACGTGTGGACGGACTGGCTACCAAAACAAAGAACAGAGAAGCTCAGATTACAACACACACACAGGAAGAATGACTTAATTCTCTGCTCAGGACGCCATTACCTTATCTTAACACAGCAAATATTTGTTTGCTGCTATATTGATGTTCTGACTGTCGAGTACAGAACCCTTAATGAGCTCCTGCTGATTCTTGTTTGGAGAAAGATGTTCGTGTACACACAGCAGAGTAAAGTCCTCCAGATAACGAGCGCAACACACAGTAGCTGTTACACACTGACTTCTCGCTTTGATAAGTAAACCATCACAGCTTAAGCATACGATTGAACTCTGGTTGACACATCCTCACTCACAGGCCTTTGGGCGTTGAGGGATTGAGGGCGACTTATGGACCAACCAGTATAAAGGTGTTTGTAGCACTACAGCTGATAAAGAGGCTGACCGAGGGGGGTGTCGGATAAATGTTAGCTGGAGGTTGACTGAAAGTTAATGGGGGAAGGGGGACGAATCTAAGCTGCGCAGATGAAGTGCCACTCTTTGAGGGGGATTTCCAAGCACGATTTACTCAGAGAGTCGCTAGGGTCAAATCATTAACCCCTTATTGATAATTCTTGGACGTTCAGCCTTCAGGCATCAACATTTTGCCAAACAGTCATGCACTCCCAATAAACAGGCTTACTACTGTGCATAGAGCCATCCATGTGTCACATGTAAACAAATCAGGGTGTTTATGAACCATACATCATATGTTTAGGCACACTGCATGCACACTATGCATTTAATTGCCCATATATACGCATGTGTGAAGCCTTTATTGTAAACTGGAGGTCACAGGGTGCATACTGTACAGCATAAAAACTAGTAGTAATGTGCATTCTCTGTGCTGATTATCACATTAATTCAAACACAAACCCTCCTTGTCCCATGCAGCAACATGAGCATGACTTGGCTCTGTAGACTCTAGGGAATTGGTGCCATTGTAGCGTACTCAAACCTCATGGGCGTGATTGAAAGCGTGAGGTTTCAGGGTGTGAGAACCACGTGAGACAAGTTGTTGAGAGGACAAAAAACAGAAAGAGCGAGTGAGAGAAAAAGGGAGACAAGGTCTCTTGTTTCTTGCTCTCAGAGGCCCAGCTGCTGCAGCTTTCATTATTCAAATGCTGCAGCATGACACTGAATTAATACAGCCATTGGTAAACACGGCTACATGAGGGCAGAGTGCCGCAAACATTCACTTGGCTTGTGCTGTCAACGCAAATAAGAGAGTCAAATGACCCGCTGTGAGAGAAATAGGTTAGAGAGATTGGAGGGGGAGATAATGTGAGAGCATTTGATACGTCTCTCTAGCACATTAAATACACCATCAGCAATAACTAGATGGTTACTTGTTTAAAGATACACCAAACTGCTAGAAATGAACTAAAATCTGAATTCCAAACAAAAAAATAACTTTATTCAAGTGTGCTATAGTATACTTCTTTTAAACTAAGTTTAAAAATACTTCTTTTAAACTAAGTTTAAAAGAAGTATGCTATCAGTTTACTTTTTATGTGCGTATGAGAGAGTATACTGCATGGTAGACTATCAATTGTATAGAACTGTCATTTTACAAACAATGTGTGTTTTTATATTTTCACTTTCGGTGTGTATTTCTATCGCAAGTTTGGTTTAAAGTGGTATTAAAAGATCTTAAGAAGTCTTACCTGTAGACAAAGTGTTCAGTTCCCACAAAGAAAAGTATACTTGCAGTACAAAAACTATTAAACTAGTGGTTTACTGAAAGTATACTTTAAAGTGTATACTTTCACAAGCTAAAAAGTGAGCTAGAAGTAGAAAACTAACAATATACCTATAAGTTCAGTTGTAGTATATTTCACAGTAGTTGCAGTACAAAATACAACTTGGATGTAGTCACTCAAAGTTTACTACTTAGACCTAAAGAATACCTGAAGTATACTTTCATAAACTAAGAAGTTGACTAGTTTTACATAACTAGTATACTAACAGTACATATAGAAGTTTACTTGTGGGCCTTAGTGTGAACTAAAGTTTCACTTTCTTTGCTTGCTCTAGTGTGAACTCAAACCCGTGCTTAATGCTTGAGAAAATAACTTCACGAAATCTGATTTTCACATCTATCAGGTCGTATTTTTAAAGAAAGCCAGAGTACTTTTTCAAAAGATGAATCACTCTTCCATGTCAAATTGAACTTGCACAATGCTCACAGTGTTCCATGTTAACCTAATTTCCTGATTAATAGCTGCATTTTCCTTCTTCATATTATTCTGCACAAACTGCCTCCGTGTGTAAACAACACGACAAGCCGATCCCCGTGAGCCGAGCCGCGGGTTTGCAGAGGTCAGTACCAAGCAGATGACCCCGGGGTCACAGAGGGTGGAGGATGGGCTTTATAGGCACGGAGGGTATTTCTGTCTTGATTTCTAATGTTCTAATCTAGGGGTTGCGTGAGAGCAGGGGATTGCCAACTTCCCTTCCCCCACCTCCCCTGCACTCCCCCTGGGGAAAACTTGGAGCTACACTAGGCTGGAGTGGGTAAGACGATGTCCAGACTCTCGCCGCTCAAACTCATAAAAACAACCATCATGAGAGCCGATTGTTTGCAACGAAACATCATAGTAACAACATAGACATACGTTTTTTTTTTTTCTGGCTGTGCTAGAAAATTCACTGCCAAGTTGAATTGCCATGAACCCGAAAGACAAAAAGAGAGATAGAGAGACAGATTTAAAGAGACGGAGTGAGACTGATTGCCCGCTCTCTCGCTGTATATCTGCGATAAGTTCAAGAGTTCAAGATCGTATCTGGATAGTTTGTCTTGTGTTGCTAACCGCTTGACGCCACTTTGCCAACCAGCGCTGGTTTGGGGTGACTGACCATGATGCGTAGATCATAAAACCTCGGCAGTACGGGACGGTTCAGCCTGAGTTCATGGAGGTACTCTGAGAGAAATAAAGAGAGAGAGAGCGAAAAAAGGAGGGGAGAAGCAAAATCAAGCCAGCAGCAGTGCACCGAACTCTGCAGACGCCTGTTCAACTCCACCTCTGCTGCACACTGATCTGTTTTTAGAAATGGAAATAACAAGCCAAAAACTACACGGTAGTACTTCATATTAACTACAGCATGAGATGAGAACTTTTTTTTTCATTGGCCACTAATGAATCAGCAGATTTACCAGTTGTCTATGGTTATTTGTTGTCTAACGCAAAGAAAACAAAGGTTCCCATTGGACCAATAATGAATAAATAGCTCCCATGTGACCAAGGGCCAAGTCCCATTTCGCTCCATCCTCTGTTTGTTTTCCCCACCATTGTAATTACCCCCCCCACCACCACCTAAAAAGCCCAAACTACCCAGCGGTAAACAAACTCAACAAACCCCGGGACCCTGACTCAGACCCATAAAAACACGACACAAGAGAATAGAGGAAGGGGGGGGGGGCGAAGGATAGTAGCTTCTAAGGGCAAACATGGCAGGGTAGCAGGAGGGGAGAGCTTTGGGTGTTCAGTGCATGCATGTGTGTATGTGCGCAAGTGAACAGTGCCTTTACCCCCTTCCTCTGGCTCTGACCCTGGCCCCCTGCCAGCAACAGTCACAGTCTAATTACTGAAATCTGTGTGCCAGCTAAAGGCATTGTAGGAGTCAGTATTGTCTGGGGGCCCGTGAGAGCAGTCACCATTCATCCCTGGGTGCCCTCTATTTACTGAGGTGGAACGGCCTTTACAAGAAATCTGTTTTTCGATGGAGCGACGTGTTTGAATGAGTCGACTGAGACCGGCCCGCTAAATGATACAGTGTGACAGTGTGTCGCTCTATTCAATTAGGCAACCCGCCTAAATGAGACCGACTGCGGCTCCGCATTGTCGCAGTCGGACAGAAAGTTGCCGTTGCTGCACACTTAGAAAATTAGTTGCTAAAAGTAAGAGACTTAGCATTGATATAAGTCAAATAGTGGCCGATCAAATAGAAGCTGGGTCTCGAATAATGGATGGGGCTATGGGCGACACAAACAAATAAAGGCCTGCCCCAAATAATGGCCGGGGAAAAAACAAGGGTGGATAAACTCCCGGAGGCTCTCATATTTGTTGCCAACTAAGCATAATGTATTATTTCAGTCACTTTTAATTCAATGACTTAAACAATAATTGCGCTATTTTCATAAAATAATATAAAGGACCTTTATTTTAGAAATAAAATAAAGGTCTGCCTGTAATACAAACTTACGGTAGTTACATTGGACTAACATAAAATTTAACACAAGAACGGTCATTTTCACTGTGTTTATGTGTAATAACTTTGCTGAATAAAAACATATACAATCCTGCTAGTTCCTGACTTTTCCCAAAAGTGTTTGTATTTTCATTGAAAATGTTTTTTTTTTAATATGAATTGCACAAAAGGCAAAGACCATATGATAATTTGTACCTGTTTCGGCCATATTGACCACAAAGGATTTTGTGGTATTATGTTGTTAATCTTTTGCGTGATTGACAATGCATCTCGGTTGCTTAGCAACTATCATTTTCTCTTATCATGAGAGATTATAGCGTTTGGAATCTGGTGGTCAAAATTACCACTTACAACAATTCTAGTACGAAATTCCGGCAGTTCTAGTGTTACCTTACAAGCTAACTTACAAACGTTATTTAAAATAACAACATTGACTTTTGGTTTCACAGGGGACCTCACGGCTCTCTCCTGACGTCCTCCTGTACTCCCATCATAATTACTACGGCCACTAGAGGGTGCTGCCTAACAGCAAACGTTAATATGGGTCTCAATGTGTGGCTTTAATACAAATTACTGTGCATTACTTTTCGTAGGTATATGTGCAAACAGTGAATGAGGACAGCCTGCAGAAAGATGCCAAAAAGTAATTCACGGACAAATAATGAACCGTATGTTAACCTACAGTGAACATATTATTTTCGGGCTCAATCAGACCTCAGAGAGGTCTAACTGTGTTAGAGTTATTTTTAATAAATCTTTGAATAAGCAATTATATGATATATTATATACTGTATTTGTATTTAGTTATCTTACATAGTTTGGTGTCATCACTGGAAAAACACATGTTAGACAAGGTGTTTGTCAAAGTGCTGCACAGAGGTGAGATTGCACTTACATAAAATTTCCCATTTTGCTCCGGTAGCAGCAGCTCCCATCTGCTCAGCACAATGAAAAAACTCTCGCCAAGTCTACGGCTGTGCCGCCGGAGGGGAAAGCCAATCAAATTAATCATTTACTCTTCAACCCTTCTGGGAATCCCTGTGTGCATGAATAAAGAAAACTGTATTTATAATAGGGCATGACCCACCGATAAGTACCATGGGTGAAGTGTATGATTAAATGAGTGGGAGCCGGTCACATGTTGGGGGCAAAAAGCCCAAAATACATCTCAACGTGAAGGGGGGAAAAAAACACCAAGGCCATGAGCTTTATGGAATTTTAGAAAATGTAAAAGTATAATATGTAACATTTCCACATTCAAATGTCTAAAAATGACTAGAAGTGTTATTTTTTTTTTTTTGTAAATTTTGCACTTACATTACATTAACTTAGAGAAATCTGTCATTATAATCAAGGGCATGGTCCATGTCTTTTGGTTATCCCCATGGCGTCATTGACAGGCAACATTTTTATGATACACTTGTAGTTCTTGGTCGTTTTCAACTGAATGTTAGTCATCTGACATCTGGCTCTTAAGTCATCAGAGAAACAAGCTGAGCAAATGCTTGGCTTGCAGCCCCTCCGCCGTGCGCCTATCAGAGAAACACTGATTTGTAATGTGAAACTGCTTTTACTGGTTTAAATCACCAGGGGTCTCATTTATAAAACTGTGCATAGTATCCACACTAAATGTTTGCGTACATACAAATGACGAAACGCCAGCCAGTTCGCAATTTATTGTTAATCCCAAATCAACCATTTACACACCCACATTCAACCATATATAGTCAATGATCCCACCCTCTACATGCCCACATTCAACCATATATAGTCAATGATCCCGTCCTCTGCACGCCCACATTCAACCATATATAGTCAATGATCCCGTCCTCTACACGCCCACATTCAACCATATATAGTCAATGAT
>JAOVVB010156089.1:0-11718 GCA_028570985.1 Heterobranchus longifilis | reverse complement strand
CCTAGAAAAGAAGGCACGTGATTGGAGAAAAAGGGGGAAAATGCCATCTCAGGCAACCTGGGAACAGCTGCATAAAATCACTGCATCTTCTCTCTTTTAGTACATTGTTAGTTATTGTTTCACTACCTGGTGATGTGGTGATTAATGATAACTTAAAGGTATATGTATCTAAAAACAACTAGACCTATGTTATATATTTTGTTTAGTTGTGTTACATTATCCCAAATGTTTCCAGCAATTTTCAAACCCAAAGAAATCTATAATTTAATTAATATCCCCTTTGTGCATGCAACAGCGTTGTGGTTGCCAGAAGCTGTCATAAATTGACTTTAAAAAATTATGAATAATTTATAGATGATCCCATTTTAAGCCACATTTTTTACACTTTTTAGATCTTGGCTGAGCAGGTCAGCTCGCAGCCCCTCCGCCAACTATAACCGAACAGCGTCGGAAAATTGTGAAATTGCTTTATTCTGTGTTTTTAATCACCTGGTCCGTTTGTGTTGGAGAGAAAGAGACCTCCGTCTTTTGTTATTGTTTTGATTGAGAGACCCAGCGGCAGAAAATTCTATATTGGAACTGGTGGATGTGGTAAACCTTGAAACATTGACAAGATTATAGATTTATTTTAATGCTTTTTGTAAATTAATTTCAGTGTTTCAGTCATTGGGTCTGTAGTTTCTCCACAATCCTGCTGACAAACAGACAAACAGAACTGAAAACAACCTCCGTGGAGGTGATTGAGTTGAGTAAATGTACTTAGTTACTTTCAGGGCACAAAATTAGCACAATTTTCCCGCCAAATGCTGGTAAAATATGCAAGTGGCTAGTAGATTTGCTTCACTCACCAGCCAAAAAAACATTCACTCACCATTTGGCCGGTGGACAAAAAAGCTCATTTTGCACCCTGGTTGCTTTACACCTCTGCAGGCAGTTTGTAATTTCCTTATAACTTAAAGAAATGAGATTATGCCCACCTCAAAAAACATGTGTTGAAAGTGAAACTGCGATATGTTTTTTTGCTCTTGGAGTGTTGTGGTTGCCTCGTGGAGAAGACGCCTCCGTCAGTCGTCTCGGCAGGTTCCTCAGTAACTAAGCACGGAGGTGTTTGGATGATCTGGGATCAGCTGAGGATCAGCTGTCAGTCTGATTAAATGTGCCTGACTAGCTGGCCGCAGCAGCAGCACTTAGCTGCGGATCAATCGAGCTCCCGGAGGACGTCAATCTCCTTTAGGTGACAGGTTTACAGGAGAGCTTGATGATGTCATTGTCCAGCACAGAAGCTCGCAACTCTTAGTCATGATTGAATTAGGATTTAAAAAAAACACTGAACACTTGGTTCGAGGTGGTGGTTATACTGACAATGTGGCCCTGAGCAAAGCAGAAAACCTGGTGGTCAATGAATTTGTAGTGATGCACCGATCTGATACTGATATTGGATATAACTCAAATAGCTGGATCAGGTATTGGTGACAATGGGGCCGATCTATTCGGTTCCATTCAGCGTGATCTCATGGGAAAGCGTATAAATAGCACGCCACTTTTTTGTCATTTTACGTTCTCATTTCTAACTCTTCTTCACCCTTGGATGTTTGTTTTCTTCTGGTTTCGTGCCAGTCGCATTATAGAAACATCATCACTGTGAATTTACACAGACTTTGTACAAGGGAGCTGGCGGGGTAAAGTCTGTTTAATGTCCGGTCCGAATAATTTGGACATTTGTGTTCTTGCCTACAGCTCCTTCGGGTGATGTCTAGATAAGTTCAGGGCTGTAGTGTGTGTGAAAGGGGCTCAAGTGTCACATAAATGTATATAGTCCATTGTGCAGCTTATAATTTATTTAAAGATCTCCTCCAGACACATTTTAAAGTATATAAAATACTCTGATATGATTTAGTTTAACATGGGTTTCCCTGTAAAAAAAATAAAAATAAATAAATAAACTCTGAAAAGAATCTACTCTTCTCCCTCATTAAGAAATTCTGTATCTGGCCTCAAGCCCCGCCCACCACCGCTGCCATAGTTACGCTTGATTGGTTCCTTAGACATATGATGTCATAAAACCTGGCTGTCTCAATCTGGATTTTTGAGACTGTTGTTGGCACACTGCAGTTTGAAGGCAGAAATTCTCAGCCATTTTTGACTGCTCATTTCACTCATGATATGTCTTGTAACAAATAAAAAACACCATATAGACATGTTAACATGGGTAAAAACTTGATTTTCACGAGAGGGGCTCTTTAAATCAGAAGTCTTAACACACCCATGTGTTAGAGCTCTCACAGTTCAGCACACCTGACTTAGCTTTGTTCAAACTGCGCTTTACTATCAAGGCCAAATGAGAGCAGCAGCAACGTCCTGCAGGCTGACAGACATTTCCATAATGAGAATTTGTTAATTACTTTGAGATTAAGCACAGAGGCCTGCAGTCTGTAAGCTTCTGTATCAAATTAGTGTTTAGTGAAGGTTAAGCCAACTCTCTTCTTCACAGCTAATCTCTGAGACGCAGAGGAAAGGCTGCTGTAATCTCACACACCGTCACATACAGCCGACACTCAGCAGCCAACAAAAGTCTGTGATAGTGTTCGACAAAATCCAGACTTCCAACTGCGGCTGCTTTTACCCTCCTCTAATCGCAGCTATTAATAACTGTTACATACCTGTGTTTCATTTTTAGGTATTTAAACCAGCGCTGTGGTCCAGAACGAGCGTTTTAGATACGCAACATTGTAAGAAAACATTAGGAAAGAGGCAGAGGGTCAGGTCACGCTTATGGATGGATTACTCAACAGGCCTACAGGGTCTCTGACTTACAAAATGTTGCTGGAAAAAAAACACAAAACAATCACAAAGAGACGCTAAATGACTACAAACATGCACAAAATGACTATAAACGACCGAAAATGACTAAAAAGATGCCAAACAACCACAATGAGACACTAAATGAATGAAAATAGACACCAAACGATCACAAACCTATGCATAATGACTATAAATGACCCAAAATTACTACAAAGAGTCACACAAGGACAAGGACAAAGAGAGATGCAAAACAACTACAACAACGTAAAACGACCACATAGAAACGTAAAACATCTCAAAATAGATGCAAAACAACAAAGAACATGAAATTAATACAAAAACGACTAAAAATAGATTCAAAACAATCACAGAGTTGCAAAATGACCACAAAGAGGAACTAAAAATAGATGCTAAATGACTACAAAGAGACACAAAATTACTAAAAGTAGACTCTGAGAGTGTGGAGGCAGGGTGCGGGGCCTCTTACATGTCTGTGCCCAGGGGCCCATTGTCTCATAATCTGTCCATGATCACTCTGCAGCACCTCGACAGAAATAGCAGCAAATATTCCTGAGGTGGTGAATAATTTCCAGAGAGAAATATCTTTGGGAGAGAAAGGTGAAGAAAGAAAAGAGAATGGTTTAAAGGGCAGAGGTGGAAAACTCAAGAAGTTTAGAAGAACAATCTAAACTGAGTGTAAGACCTTGGCTTGAATGTCTTATTGCCTAATGCACTAAAACTGCAACACCGCTGACTCAGCAAAAAAAAAAACAACTTGTCGATAAAAAGCACATGGGCTGAAATATCCTCTGAGCTGAGTCGACACTTTGGTGCAACAGTAACACGAGCAGATACATTTTTAATAAGGCTGGCCAAAGACGAAATCGAACACCAAACCACGACTGTGACGATGTGAAGTGTGAACTCACGTCCTGTTTGCTTTAATTGGAGCCAAAGAAAAACTCTTTGTCGTATTTTTTTGATTTCATTTGTTTTGGTTCACAGTGGGCCCCGTACGTTTGGTCCGGACTTTCAGTTTGATCTGAACCAAAATTACAGGTGTGAAACCTCCACCGGACGAGGGAGGGTGATGGTGGATGCGCTCTGAGCAGACAGCTGTTTGAGCTTTGGAGAGTTAGTCTCCACCACCAACGTCTGAATGATTTAGTATCTTTTGGTGGTCACAGACTTTAATTTGTTCTTGTTGTGGGTCAACACCACATACTTAGACACTTTATGACAATGTTTTATTTAGTTTTTTCCTTTTAACAATTCACTCATCTGTATTGCGTATTGAGTATTGAGTTTCTCTGTAGTGAATGAAAAGGTACGTTGTTAACACATTCTGGGTTTAATGCTTTAGGATAAACATCTATAACAAGCCAACCAGGGCATGCAAACAAGAGTCACATTTTTTTATTTGTTTATCTGGATCTCAGTCTTCCAATCATCCGTATTAAAATCGAAGTAAAAACATTTTCAGAAATACTATAAAGTAGCACAGTGATTGCCAACCCAGGGGGAAAGATTGTGGAGCAGCTACAACAATTATTATAGAAAAGATGATGTGATTAAAAGAATATATCAGCTGTAACACCTGAACACAGAAGTTTAAACAGGCAGCTAATGTAAAAATGTTTTGATTAAAGTAATTACTAAGCAGTTCAAATGATTGGCTAAAATTAATGGATTCACTCAAAGTACAATTGCTGACCAAAACAACAAAATGAATGGTGTTCAATATATTTGGAACATACATTGAGAATCAGTGAAAGGGTATGTAAGGTCATCTGACAGGGCTGTGGGTTACCTCAGAGCAAAGAGGTTGGGAATTACTGCAGTAGTACATCGTGTATACACATGATTATAAATACCTGCACACATGACATGTAGGTCATTTCAGACATCAACTCCAGTTCTTCTCCTTGTTTTTCCTTTTTAATGTTCAGACAATTTAAACATACAAATAAATAGCTGAATATGAGGATTACATGATGTGTCTTATAATATGTCTTTTCCTGCTAAGACAATCCAAAATCTCCCACTAGACTGCATAATCACGTGACATTAGTCCGTAGGTGTGTCGTCCTTTGAGCACTGTTACTGGATGACTGAATCGTGGGATGGCAGTCTCTCCTGTGGGTCCGTTGATTCAGTGAGGATCTCTGGTTGTCAGCATACTGTACGTCTCCTTCAACCTCTGTGTGTTTGTTCTCATTTCCTGTAGTTGGTGTAGATTACGCTCTCACCCTCAGTGAGTCACACTGCAGTTCACTGCAGAGCACCGACTCTCACTGTTTCACTCACTGGATGCCAATCAAGAAATCAGCAGGGTTAAAACGCTGAGTCAGAGCTAATTTGAAGTTCCCCTCTGATGAACGGTGGTGGCTTGCTGTACATTTCTGAAATAGAGACAAATTAACATGAATATAAATGAAGGCGGCTTAAAAATACAAATGCAACATGTGATGACAAGCGTCATCACACTGTCCTAATAGGTGGTTTGCAATAACGTCCTATTGTGAGGGCAGGCAGTGATGAGTCTGTATACTGTGTGAATGGAATTAGAGGACAACATAACAGGGTTGGATTAACTCGCGCGCTGCAGGTATCGTCAGAAAACTGAAACACATAGTGGATGTGATCCATACAAAATGAAGAAAAGCAATTTTTCCCCACAACTTTGTGGTTTTACCCGCTGGGGAGACAGTCATTATACCGTTACCTCACCCTCCACTGTTACTACACGGCGAGCCAGATGAAAGCTACAAGAGTCGAGAGAACTATAACTATTTTCAGTAGTACTGAACGACTGCCCTTGTCTTTGCCCTGGTTGGTAAATGTGCTTGAGAGTTACTGTCTTTTATATTGCTGTTTCAGCTCTAATAAGTACATGGATACACCGCTGGCATCAGGCGACCGCGTTGTGGCTTAAAAACACGGAGAAGTTGTCCCAGCACTTTGTAAATGCATGGCAACACTAACTCGAGGCAAACAGTCTGTGGTTAAAGCTTAACATTAACTGTTGACATTAACATTAGTTGATTTTATGCCCATGCTCATTTTGTCAGATGAGGTCTCTTGTTTTCTGTTTTTTTTGTATAAAACCCAGAATATTTATTGTAAATCATGCAGTGTTTTGAAGTATATGCAGGAGCTCCAGGCAGCAGATTTGTGAGCAATTATTGACGTCACAGGCGGAGCAGAACTGGTCATCAACCAAATAGAAATTGACAACCGTGCTGCTGTGTTTTTCAGATGTTCTCAAATTAGGAACATGGCTCTGGCTTCCTGTTTGAACCCCACTTACAGTTCTGTTGCGTGTAGTAGGTTTGGTGACGGCTTTTCTCACATCTTGCATAAAGAAACGTCATTGTGTTGAGGAAGGGTCGGTGCTTCTTCATTATTTAACAAGCATCTCCGTGTTCCTTCACGTAAACCGATCTGCTCTGAGGAGGGTGCAGTTGTTTTGTTTGTGCTTTATTCCCTGAGAGTTCTCGTGTTCCACTGCAGCCGAGTGGAGATAACGGTCTAAATATAGAGCAGGGTGCAGTGACTCTGAGGCCCGTGGGCTCCTGTCATTGTGTTCCCAAGAGTCCAAAAGCTTTCCTGAATCCTTTTCGTCCCTGTGTAGCCCTGAACTCATGTAGCCCACTGACAGCTAGCACGGTGGCATGCAGCAGATGCTGCAAGTGTCCTTGATTAAGTGCCAGTATGCTTCTTGTCAGATGGTCAGTGGCCTCGCTCGCTCATGTCCGAGCATTACTGTAACTTTACGAAACGGACAATCCGACATTCATACCCGCTACACGCCGTGATCTGCAGCTGTGTGGAGGTGAGGAAGGGGTCAGGGTTTGAACTTCTCTCTCTTGCTCTCTTTTTTCATTCTTTACACAAATATTTCTGTCACTTTTCATGTGAACAACTGAGTTCAACTCTGTGAATGTCTTCCGGGAGAATGTGCGCTCTTATCCCCACATTTAAACAATATTGCATCTCCCCCCTTATAGGTGTGTTTACATGGACCATAATATCCTATATAGCTCAATCAGAATAAATATGCCTCATGTAAACACCTCGATCAGCCCAATCTCAAGGAATTTTCGATCGGGTTAAGAAGGGTGGTGTAAACCTTTGATAATATCAGCACCTAATAACCATATAAACACTTAATCCGATCGTTTCTCTGTGGTTGGAATAAACATATTCTTCCTGTGCATGTTTGCCTCATGTGGGGGTGACATTAGGTGACGTTGCTTTTGAGAGGGACAGAAACAGGTGATAGCAAAACAAAACTAGTTTTGTTGTTGTTTTCACCACTTTATCTTGAGTCAAACAGCTCTTTCCGACAGGGAACTGAAGCTGTTATATACATCTATACTCTAGTCAAAGAGTTGCTGGTCTACCGCTGCCTTGATCAGTTAGTTTGTTTGTGTTTGTTGTGTGTAGGCCACTAAATCTAAAGTTACCACTGTCATATAATCACTTCTTAGTGGTATCGTCGTTGGTGTATGACCGTAACATGAGACTCCTGCCATGAAGGAGCCACCAACGTTTGTCAGACCTGACCCTAAAATAATCCTCTTATGATGGTAATTGATGGGATCGACGCAGAGATATTGATGTTAAAATACGCTGGTGAATATCAAACTCCAAACTGACTTCAACTTGCAGCTGCTTGTTCAGTAAATTATTCCTCACACGTCCTCAGATGACTGATTGAGCCATTTGCCTCCAACCTTTTCGCCAAATTGAGAAAACTCGGATGGGTTTTTTCTGTTTTCCCCTGACGTCGCAGTGTGCTGCTTTGATTAATTACCATGAAGCAAATGTGAAATGTTGAAGCCTGACTAGTTAATCACTATCATCTGTTAACGCTGATGCTGACAGAATCTCGTCTTTTGTCTAAACACTCATTAAATACATGACCTTTTCTATATGATAAATCACCTTTGCTGTTTTTTAAGGGTTTCTTGAGTTTAAATTTATTAATAAAGTGTTTTTTGTTCATTAGTTGAGATAGGGCAGAAACCCCAGAGTTCTGTCCATGCGAGACTGTCCTCCAAACGAAAAACGGACTCATATTTACGTTTACTGTTAGGCAGCGCCCTCTAGTTATGGCGGGAGCAAAAGCAGGAAGTTATGTAACATGTAATATTAAGAGCAAGAAAGACTGATTAGGGTGGGCGGGAGGTAGATGGATCAAACAAACGCAGGACTTTGACCCAGGAGACCGGTCTTCTTGTCCCGTTACTTTAACAGAACGATGTCACATGCGTAATCATGTCATGTACGGAAGTGCTGTTTTTAATCCAAACCACAACCTTTTTATAACACTACCAAGTAGTTTTGTTGCCTAAACATACCTAAACTACAATTGTTTCACAACGTTAACGGCGTATTTAAGACCTTTAGGTTTAGGTATGAGAGCGGAAAACACTCCTGTGGGTCGTATTTCCCATCGCTAAGGGCGCTAATTTAGTAAATGCTTGTATGGGCTGTATTAGAACAAACGACCTATGTGGTCGCATGGCTTGGAGGACTTGGTCCACGCTCACATCAGGAGGTCCAGATGTGCCTGGATGAAGGATTGTGACACTCTGCTGTATATCTGCCCCCAGTTTGTGGGTCCATTCCTCATCACCAAGGAATTAAAACTGCAATCCATACCATACCTGCATCTTACTCAGCAAGAGTACTCTATCATTTTGCAGATTATTTTCTCAATTAGCCTAACAGATTAATTGTTTTGTTTGTAACAGTCCAGAACCCAAATATATTCAGTTTGCTGAGCTGAAACTCAATGATTAAAATGATTAAAACGATTATACGATGATCAAAATTGCACCTCTGCTCTGCATTTTCTCATTATTTATCATAGCTGTAGTTTTCCCATCAGCTTTATCAGATCAGCTAACTAGAAAATCATGCACATTTTAATACAGCAGCACCATGGGAAATCCTGTAATGTTGTGTAATTGAAATAAATGAGATGGATTCACCGTAATGCTAAATAGGATGAATTACATTTCTTGGCAGAAAACTCAGCAGTGAGCCGATGATCTGTATAATTCATCTTGGATGAAACGTCCTGTTCAATGTTAAAATAGTCTGTTATACCTGGAACCTCCACCCAGGAAGAAATACAGATACTTTTTTCATGTGACCTTTCTTTTCAGGAATTAGCTTCAAAGTATGTTGGGTTAAAAACAAACCTGCGTTATGCGGCCCAGTACTTGCACCACGACATGACATGTAGAGGTCACAGCGGTGATTGAAGTTCTGTGTTTGTCCCTCGTCTCTGTCCACAGATGGCCTCAGCAACAGCGACCTACGGGCAGAAGGAGTCTTCGGACCAAAACTTTGACTATATGTTCAAGATCCTCATTATTGGCAACAGCAGTGTGGGCAAAACCTCCTTCTTGTTCCGCTACGCCGACGACTCCTTCACACCGGCCTTTGTCAGTACGGTGGGTATCGACTTCAAGGTGAAGACCATCTACAGGAACGACAAGAGGATCAAACTACAGATCTGGGTGAGTGGACTACATTAGAGCCTGGACACACCGAGCCGACGGTCGGCCGTCGGTGAGCGTCTGTCGCCCGAGTTTTTGGCACGAGTCGACCCGAGTCGGACGCTTTTTGGCCGATTCAGCGTGTTCAATCGGCATCGGAGCCGGTGGAGCAAGTCGGTGAGAGGAATCTCTCTGATTGGCTGTTCAGCTTCAGTGCACGACATGAGGAAAATAAACACATGACAGAAGTCAAGGCATCATTTTTACTCCTCATCTGATTATTCCTATAAGTTACATGATATGGTGTCAAACCTGTCCAAACATTACATTCAAACTATTCAAATATCTATTTTTGTGCATTGTGTCTATAAAACTTAATTTAAAGACCGGAGTGCTACAAAATCACATTGCTATCGACAGATGAGTGACAACTTTGTTCGGCTCATTTGCATTAAAGCATGGAGGGATTAGCAAGCTAGCTAACTAGCCAGCCACCTGCTAACATTAGTTAGCTTGTTACACGAGGACGGCCTGTAGCTCAGTGGGTAGAGCGCGAGTCCCATGTAGGCTGAATCCTGCAGAGTCCGACCTGCAGCCCTTTGCTGCGCGTCGTCCCCTCTCTCTCCCCCCTTTCCTGTCAATCTTCAAGCTGTACTATCATGAAGACAAACTGGCCCGAAAAATCAAAATCAAAAAAAGAAAAAAGGGAAACCGGAAGACCGACAGGACAGATTCAAGACGCTAGTTCGCACATTAACTACACAACCCGATGTGGAAAGAACAAATTAAACAAAGAATTATGAACAGTTTCTGCTAAAGAGCTCAATGGCTAAAAAAAAAACTTACCTGATAAAAGAAGTTTACTTTCTTCACGTTTCTCTTCTCGTGAACTGAACAGCCAATCACAGTGATTTCTCTCACCGACGGGGTTCAGCCGCCAATTGGCTGAAAAACCTGCTGATGGAGAAAAAACATGCACTTGTGGTCAGCCTTCATCCTCATGAATAATAGAACAAACTCGACGAGCCCCAGTTGTGCTTACTTGAATATATAAGTTTAATACAACACAGAATAGTTTGGCACAGCTTTCATAGACACAGTTCATACCAAAAGCTTGAAGTACAATCCAACATTCTCGTCCTTATACTGTACATGTCTCAGGTCATACATGTAGTCACAGTAATGCTGTGTAACCTTGAACACAGACTGCAAAAGAGACAGGAGAGGAATATCTTATCTTAACCTTGAGACTCCAGGAGACACAAAGCTGAATGCAGACAGTGAAGGACACAGAGGCCTCTGGATCATAAAACTAATGTCAGGATGACGCATACTTTCATAATTAGCATTACATATCTTAATAATGACAAATTACTCCTGCCAACGGTGCGTACGGCTGGGTATTGCCTCCAACTCCACGATACGATATGTATCGCAATATGGAGTACACGATACAATACGTATCACAATACATGTTGATTTTGAATAATGACCATGTCCTACACAGAATTTACTACAAGAGCTGTTCTTTAGTACTCTGTATAACAGCGATCACACAGAGATCGTAAAAGTAAAAGTAAAATATTGTGTTTCTAATCCCAGAGTTATTTTCTGCATGTCAGCCCCTATCTCTTCGCGCTTTCATGTCTATCTATCCACTATCTAATAAAGGCAAAAAGGCCAAAAATCATAATTAAACGCAGGATTAGAAAGTGAGCTAGACACTTGTGAGAGAGATGATGCTTTATCCTCGTGATACTCACTTGAACCTCTGAATCAGATATTTCATAAGATATTTCAATTCAACAGAGCAGCAGGCTCTGAGAAACACTGCCCTGTGGTGCAGTTTTATTATGCAAACTCTGTCCTCTGTGCAGCCTGCTCATCCAGCTGACCCTTCGATGAGTAGAAGGTAATGACCAAAACACAGCTAGTAACAGTGATGTGCCTTCAGGAACAAACAGGGCGGTGTTTGCTGCATCAGAAATGTGTTTTCTCCTGAGAGCTCAGCAGAAAACACAATCATAGAGCAACATAAAGACACGCTCCCCGAGGAACCTGTTTCATCATCACGTTGTGGATCATAACATCATTTCCACCTTTACTGCACGTTCTGCAGCTGTGTGTGCGCGTGCGTGCGCGTGCGCGTGTGTGTGCGTGTGCGTGTGTGTGCGTGTGTGTGCGTGTGCGTGTGCGTGCGCGTGCGTGCGTGTGCGTGTGCATGTGGAGCTGTCTCTGTTGTCAGCCTTTGCCAGGTCTTGCCTCTGGTAAGGGAGACACGATCGGCCAATCAGAGCACGAGAAATGGATGACTGGGTGCTGCTCTCCCCTCCCCCACTACTACACATCTCTCCCTTCGCCACACACACACACACACACACACACACACACACACACGCAC
>JAOVVB010156078.1:0-11718 GCA_028570985.1 Heterobranchus longifilis | reverse complement strand
TTTTCTCTCCATCTCTGAGACGCTTTGCCGATATTGACACTTGTTTTGGTGTTTGTGTTGTTTCATCGCGCTCGTCACTCTTGTTTAGACTCTGATAATAAGGTCAATATCTGCAAAGCGTTTCGGAGAGATGGAGAGAAAATGTTGCCAGTAGTTTAGCCTGCTAACTAGCCTCACAGAGTGGCGTGTGTCCGGCAAACACAGTGCTAAATGTTGATTTTAATGTTGATAAGCTGTTCTGCGCATTTGCGTTTGTCCGACAGCCAATAGGAGCGCTCTCTCTCTGAAATGACCTGTGATTGGCCAAAATCTTCAGTCACTGGCTAGATTTTCTAAAGCCTGAAAACAGAGCCGAGAGAGAGGTACAGAAGTCTAGTTTCTCTCAGACCACTTATGGAATTTTTGCCCAATGACACCAAAAATATTCAGCCTAATGCAGCTTTAAGTGTTGGCAATGAATGACATGTAATTACCAACCACATTTTTTTTAATCACCCTTAAACCAACAGAATGAAGGAACTCTAACTCAGATATGCAGAGTCCTTTTAACAAATGATCTTTTAACTTTGTCAGTCATTGTAAGAGCGCTGAGTTATCTCTCAAACAAATCTGATTACTCCACGTTCAAAGAGGAATTAACCAAATGGAGCTATTGTGCAGACACGCGGGACCGGAGTGTGTTTCAGCAGAGTTGTGGGTTGTGTCGGACGGGTTAGGAGAACAGTGCAGGATCAGTAAGACCAGATAAGCACACTGCCTCAGCTCATGATCTCCACGACTAATGATGCAGCGTTTGATTGGTGCCCTGTGTTCCATCACCCGGCCAATGAGCTGAGAGTATCTCGGTGTGGAGGAGTTATCTCGCCGAGCCAGCTGGAGGACAGTGACAGGGATGAAAAGAGAAGATGGAAAACAGCAGAGAGACGAGAGGAGATGGAGACAGAGATGAGGGACGAGGAACCAAGAAGAGATAGATGGAAGATTAGAGTGCAAAACACCTTATCAGGTATCAGGGAGTAATGGCAATCTCTGAATTTGATGCCCATAATGGTCAGTTTGTGATCATAGTGTTGTTGGTGGTGTTTGTGTGTTACATCACTCTTTCTGAAATATCTATACTTTTACAGTGAGCTTAAGCTTTGTTTGTAAAGCGTAACACATCAAAGTAAATATCCTCCATGCATCTTCTACCTTTCAACACCCTCCCTCATCTCCTCTGGTGTTTCCTCTACTTTCTCTCAGGGATAAATGCAATACATTAAGCATGCACACATCTGAAGGCTTGAATGGATTAAGCAGATGATCAATCCTTTAAATCCGTGCGTCAGTAAATTAAATGAACAAATGAGTTACAACACAAACAAATGTACTCATTTGTTGAAACTAAAAGGAGGAAGGGTATTGAAAGAATGATCTCTTGCCTTAAGGAATACAAAACTGAGTGTGTTGCAAAGTTGTTCATCGCATGCAATTAAAATGACAATTAGTTACTAAATGGTGTTGCAGTAATGCAGCTTTATAAGCCCTGTATCAGAGGAATTTCTTACCTATATATATATATCGACAAAGCACCAAAGGCTTGAAAATAGATGGAATTGCTCACAAAATCAGTATTTGTGAGTTGGAAAGGATATATTTGACTGGAAACATGAGTGTGCATAATTTTTTAGATTAATGCGGTCCAGTTCAGAAAGCTAAGAGGAGTTAACACAATTGTCTATTGTTGCAATTATAGAGGGAATACTGGATACATTATTAAACAAGAAGGACACTCAAAGAGCTCAGACCTCCGCCGAGGCCATTCCATATCTCACAGTGTTAATGTAAGTGAAAAATCATTTGTGTATCCGCCCCGGGATTCAGATCTGCTCCAACATTTTGATGTGTTATTCTTTGGCCCAAAGTTTGTCTGTAATCCTGCTGACAATCAGACAAAAAGACAACCAAATAAACAGACAAACAAACCAACAAACACAAAAACCAACAAATCTAAAACATAACCTCCTTGGCGGAGGTAATGAGAGGTTCAGCATTTTCTTTAAAGAAATGATAAACCTGCTCAGCAAGAATGCCATTAAAGGAAGATAACACATGAAAAGAAACAACACCATATTAATAAAACCTTTATTTATATAAAACAGAGTTTACAAAGTGCTTTGACAGACGAAGCAGAGCAGAAGTATCTACAAGTCAATACAACAGAGAGCAGACAGTAAGGCAAAACAAAACAAGACAGAAGATGCAAAACAGTAGAAAGACAAAATACATAAAAAACATGACAAATAAAAAATATGCAATTAGGATAAAATCAATACTTCCAGGTGCACATTGGTAAATCAAGACTATTATGTGTCACTTTGGGGGTTGTTCTTAATGTCTCCTTCAGTTTATGACAGGATGTTACAGACTGCAGTGCAACCAAACTAAGCTCAAATCAATATCTGTTTTTTTTAATACTTCAATCCAAGTTTGTAAAGCTGGTGACCAAATCATATTTTTTTCAGGGTTTTTTTTTCAGTTTCTGCTAGGGCTTCAACTATTGATGATTATTTTCATTATCGATTCATGTGCCAATTATTTTCTCAATTGATGGTTTGGTTCATGTAATGTCAGAAAATAGTGAAAAATGCAGATCACAATTTCCTGAAGCTTCAAATGTCTCATTTTGTCTGATCAACACTCCAAAACCTAAAGATATTCAGAGAAAAGCAGCAAAGCATCACATTAAGACGCTGGAACATGGAAACTGTTGGCTTAAATGATTAATCGACTATCAAAATAGTTAATTACTTTTCTGTCGATCAACTCATTATTTTATCAAAGATTTCAGCTCTATTTTCTACTTCGTATTTGTCACATTTTGTGCATCAGTTTCAATCTCTCCTGCTGCACAGTGACGACTGCCTTCTGTAGATGTTTGGATGGCCAGGCTGTTGTTGTTTGGTGTAATTGTTCACTGATCTATCTCTGCTTTTGATCTTGTACAGTGAAAATATATTCTGCCAGTTTGTTGTCACAATTCAGCACCAGATAAGTTATGTTTGTGTTGAATCTGTTGTCTTTGATTTGTCTAGTTTTCCGGATAAGCATCTTGTTTGTCGAGTGGTTTTGCTCTAGTGGTGCTACTAATGACCAGTTGACAGAAGAGGATTTTAGAGGGGTTGTGTTTTGCATTTGTAGTCTGAAATGTTTCCAGATTTTCTGTTTTTTTTCTTCTTTATCAGTAGATGTTGATGTAATTTGCCTATCTTAATTAATGCAGGCCCTCTATATGTTGGCATGGCGTATATCCAGTTCTCTGACATCTCTGCATAATGAATACAAAAGCCCACGGACATGCAAATGAACAGAAGAGGGAGCTGAAATGACACCAATTCAACAACAGCTAATAACACAAAAACACAGGGGTCTGACGTATGAGCTGTGGGCATCTGCATTGTATTGTGACAAGTTAATGGAAAAGCAGAAAGGAGAAAAGCAGAAAAGAAGTCTTGCAGCTCCTGGCCATGCTGGGACGGCCTCCCCCCCAACTGTGAGCTAACTAGTCCACTTAAAAACTCCCCCTTTTTTAAAATGACTATTTTGTCTCCCTATTTCACTTCTTTCAGTGAGGGTGGAGGTAAAGTGGCATATTTGCTGCAGTAGTAGCCATAGTTGCTTATAAATTTGAAATACAGTATTTGTATGAGACGGGGCTGACCCCTGAAAGTCGGAGACTCGAATCATCAGCCGGAGACCCCTCAGTCGACTGAGATTCTTCAGGTCGAGCTGTCGTTTTTTTTGTTTGGCTTAGCGCCGCCGCCCGACTCCTGCAGCCAGACCATTCTCCAGCACTGACACAGCGCTGTGGAGATACGTCTGGCTGTGCAAGACCAGGGTTTTGTTAGAACAAAACTTTGTTGGATGTCATCTTGGAGCACCTGCTGAAAAATGTGCTGTACAAGTAAGTCACCATTATTATTCTTCTGAGGAAAATATCATCTTGGTTCAGCAGCTGATCACAGTCACACTCAACACAACAATGTCATCGTAAAGGGTCACGTCTCAAGTGTGAGTCAAGCCCCCCCCCCCAAAGATACCCAGAATGCATCAGTATTGATCTTCAGATTCCTTGGTGTTTTTGCCACTTTTGATTTTCGTCAGTTTTTAGGCTAAAAATTTAGAATTTTGGAAATAACAAGAAACTCGTCCTCATTAAAAAAAACAATGATACACATTATATATGTATATAGATATAGAGAGCAGAATCTATTGCAAATGTATTCCCAAACAGAAGCATCACAGCATTGCATATGTCTCTCTTTATTATAACGGTGCTGAAAGCATTTAATTTCTGCTTTCTCCACAATCACACAAGATGTATTTTGTGCTTTCCTGTGTCAACAGCCAACAATGATGTATCCTCTGTGATCCTATACAGTAAGAGCTCTATTAGTATTTACTGTAACATTCAAATAGGAGTTGTGTGGGCTGAATGAGTCATAGCAGCTTTCAAGAAGCATCGAGTTATTTATAACGTACTGTCCAACCGTCCAATGGTGACCAAGAAACTGTAACATGTCCCCGTCTCAGTCTCTGGCACAGCCTGGTGGCCTTTAATGGACATAAATAGAACATGGTTGCAGACTGATTTGAGGAAATATTTTAGGATGCAACTGTTGTACATATTACTGAACTGCAGCACTCCCTGACAGCACATTCTGTCTTTGATTAAAATGCAAGTACACTATTAAGTATATTATACAGTAATTGGTTTATGTTGATGGCTCTGTTGTGTCTTTTGTCACAGTGTCACTTTTCCTTTAAGAAATCCAGCCATATTCCCGTCATTGTATTTCAAATACTGTACTTTAATTTCAAGCAGAGAAAACTAATCTTTCCATTAAGAACTGACAATTAGGGAATTGATATACTGTTGTTTAAAAAACAAGTTAGTGCTGGTTGATCGCTTAACTTCATGTTGATGACTTTAGTCTATAATGTGGCCATTTTTATATAAAAATAACAAAGCTGCATTTTTTTTGTTTGTGCTAATTAGAAAACATTTTCTTTTCATAAAGATTTGAAAATGAAGAAGTGTTGTTCCTTATGTTCTTAGCCATAATTTTAAACAGGTGGGTTTTTTTTGAGGTTGAAGATGTTGAGATTGGCAATTAGAGCTGTCCTCGACTAAAGAAATTCGTAGTTGACTAACACTCGATTTTGTCGACTAGAATCATGCAAAAGCACCACTTTAAATCTTGTGTTTACCAGAGATGCACTCATAAGTTTCTCATTCATTCAGCATGAAAAAAGCATAACAAATGACTACCCCCCCCCCCCGTACCAAAAACTGAACCGAACCGTGACTGTTGTGAACCGTTGAACCCCTAGTATTAAACTCCCCTATCACATTTGCAGATATATTATTTTGTCATGGCGCAGAAAAAAAGGCTTATTTAAAGCACCTTTTAACAAGTGCCCTAAATCATTCCAGCACACTCTGAAGTCTATTTGATTCAGCCATGATGAATTGTAATGGCTTTGTCAGCGCTGTCAGCCCGTGTTTCTGAACCTTTGAAATGAGAAATCAATACAGAGGTTGCCTTGGCACCGGATGTGAAGTGGCAAGGTCAGCATGTAGACGTAGTGTTGAGCTAAGACTTCGGCAGAAGAGACCAAAGAAACCCTCATCTTTTATTAGGATCAAAGAAAGGGAGTGCTCACAGTTAGATATGGGGCTACACACACACACACACACACACACACATGCACACGCACACACACACACACACACACACATACACTTTTAGCAAAAGACTAAACACGCTTACACTTTGTGCTTCCGTTTTTGTTGTGATCCTCAATTCGTGATGAGAGGTGTGGATCACTAATGTGACAGTCGAGTTCTTGTTACCTTGTCAATGAGGAGTCAAATAAAGGTGTGTGTCTGTGCGTGCATGTGCTTCAGTTTTGAAGTAAAATGCACATCACATACACACATACCACCACTCCTCTTCCCTCCTTTTTTTAAAGAGCCCCTCTTGCGAAAATAACATAATTAACCATGTTAACATGTGTTTTTTAGTTGCTACAAGACATAACAGTCTCAAAAATACGGATTAAGACAGCCAGGTTTTATGACATCATATAGCCTATACCAAAGAACCAATCAAGTCACATGTGATGAGCGTAACTATGGCAGCGGTGGTGGGTGGGACTTGAGGCCAGATCCATAATTTCTTAATGAGGGGGAAGAATAGATGTGCTTCCAGCTCACTTTTCAGGGTTTGTGGGAAAACCATGTTAAACAAAATATTAATCATAGCAGAGTATTTTTACATACTTAAAAAAACACCAAAGGCATTCATCTTGTCTGTCAGGCACATCCAAATGACTCATGTCATGAGTCATCTAAATTGGTGAAATTGAGCCGTGATAATAAACAGGAAGTATATCTGGGAGAATTGGAGCAGGGGATGGGGGAAACAGTAAGATGGAGCCTTTTAAATCGTGAACCTTCCAGCAGCAATGGCAACAAAACAAAACTGGTTTTGTTTTGTTGTTGCAGCTTCACACTGGGTGGATACGAGGTGACATCTGTTCAGGAATCCCTGCTCATACACCTGAAAGGCTTCGGCGCTCTTCTTCTGAAATAGAGAGATTAATAAATGTCCCTCTGACTGCTTTAGGATTAAAAAAAACACACGCACACAGATGTGTATGTGCGTGCGTGTGCATGTGCATCATCGTCGGCACAATATGCTGTACGTTATCTCCGCACAGCCACCTGTTTATATGAAGGGAGTCAACAAACATCATATGAATTCCAATAAGGCTCACCCTCAGAGTACACACACTTCATCATCATGAAGCTAGCACTGTTCACTGTAATCTAAATCCCTTATTTGAAGGCTGTGTGCGTGTGTGCATGTGTGTGCATGTGTGTGCGTGCGTGTGTGCGTGTGAGCGTGTAAGAGAGATGGGAGGACGGCGGCAGGGAGGGAGATTAAAGCTGACAGTTTTCAGTGGTCTTAGGGGCAATGTGCAGAGTGGGGTTAAGATAATGGGTCTTTGGTGTCAGTAAGGGATTGATCGCAGGGTTAATTAACAAGAACCGCGCTCGTCATGAAACTGACAGGTAAACCAGAGATTTGAAGGTACACATGGAAAATGCACTACAAGGAGTCTCTGATTTGAGTCCCAGACTTGTGGTCATCTCCAGCACAGCTCCTCTTTTTTGGACATGTGGATCAAAATGTGTCACTATGACTGTAGACTGAATTTAAACGCCCCGTATTATGTTCATTTTCAGGTTCATACTTGGGCTTCTGCTAGAACATGATTACATCCTTTAATGTTCAAAAAACACTTTTTTTCATAACAGTCTGTCTGAATATACCTGTATATTGTCTGAAACTCTGCCTGAAACACTCGCTTTGTCTCTTTAAACCCCCCACCTGAAAAAGCCCAGTCTGATTTGATAGGTCAGAGTTTCCGGGTCTTAAGTATCTGCGCTCTTTGCATCACTTCCTCCTTTTATATAGTATAGTTGTGACATCACAACCTTATGGAGGTCCTTACAGCTCATTTAAAGGCACAGTTTCTGAATATGGACTGTGCATTTCTCCAGGGATTGAGTGCTTTCACAGTATTCATATAGCCCCTCGACCTACTGCTTTATAATAATAAAAGACATGGTATCTCATATTTATTATTTAAACAACCTTCTTCCTGTTAAAACAAGGAGGAAAACTCTTCTGCTATGCTTGAAATAGTTGAATATTCACCTCACGTGCTGCTCCCATTTTCAAGGAAATAAGACTTTTTAAACTGGAAACGTGTTGAGAATTAAAGCTGCTTATCCCGAGGATTAATACAATTGAGTTTGCTGGATTTTTGGTAATGCCCTGTTTCCTAAGCTTTGCCCATTAGGCACCTGCTGCTGTCACACTCCAATGGCCTCACAGGAAATTGCCTGGTTTTAGGAGGGCGAGAGTATGCCAGGGCATTTGAACTGCAACACAGAGAAAAAAAAACACTCACACACTCGCACACTACACAAAGACAGGAGGTGAGATTTTGCTGTTCTTGTCCTTTGGCTTTATGAGCCCAATTACCAGCTTCAGTGTGTGTTTGTGTGTGAATGCGTCAGTGCGTATCTGCAGGCAGGTGCGTCAGCAGACCCTGACAGTCAGATTTCATGCACCACAGGCTGTGCCACAAACAGACGTACTCCGTCTTTGGAGTAGAAGAGATGGTTGGCCCGCCGGTTCCTCCAGGACGCTTTCACAAACGTGGCGATTTCAAGGAGCCAATTGTGAGCGAGCCACTGCACACTGATTACCAAACCTCCTCACCTCGCCTCAGTGTAGCAACTTGAAACAAAGCTACAGCGCTGCTTGTCTGTTCACATCTTGTTAGCATGGTGAGGTGGAGACAGCCTCACCACGTACAGATGGAGCAACTGCTCAGATTCATATTTTCAGCATTTACACAATATTTGGATGTAATATGTTGCTTTTTCTACAGTTATGCATTTTTACTATACAGCTGTGACTTTTTCAAATAATTTAACGTGATCTCATGGGAAGACGTATAACTAGCACGGCACTTTTAAGGACATTTTGCGTGTCATGTCTACACATTTTAAGCTTTTCACATGCCAATTAACAGCCCTTTCATTCCCATCTCATCAAATATGGACACTTGGTCAGGACCGTCATTTTTCAACACTCTGGGTGAAACTGGTCAAACTATGACGCTCCACTGCGGTCGCAGTTTTAATCATGTGATTAACATGAATTCTAACAAAACTACTTGGTTAGGTTTTGGAAAACATCATGGTTTGGGTTAAAATAAGTATGTTGTGTAAATTAAGTTACATGCATAAGTTAAACGTATAATATGTAACATTTCTGCATTAAAATGTCTAAAAATGATTAGACCTATGTTCGCAGAATGCCTGTCAATTGCGTCATCACATCTCCTTTGTGCGTGCGTCAGGATCCGCAAAGGAGTCGTGAAAATCAGTCATGATGTAACTTTTTTATCTGGTTTCAAGCCACATTTTTATGATACACTTTTTAGATCTCAGTGGCTTTAAACTATATATTTTAACCAGGAGAAGCACTTTTTTTTTTTACATTGGCTGTCTGGACCTGACATTATCAGATAAACAAACTGATGAAAGTTAGCAGCAGCTAACTAACAACCTCACCGACTGAACTCTGTGTTTTCTCACTGCGTCAGAAAAACACGTGAAACTGTGTGTGTTCTTAATGGTTAAAATTACCGGGTCCGTTTGTTCTGGAGAGGAGGAGACCTCTGTGAATAGTTTGGCTCCCGGTAAAGGAGATCGATAGACAGACATACAGAACATGTCACATAGTTTGCTTTTCGTGGTTGTAAATAGGACTTTCGACCCTAATTCCATTTTCCCTCCATTGTACCAATCTACAGACAGAAGAGAAAGGACGAGAGAGAGAGAAATAGACTTTGACAGCGAATGGTTCATGAATTCCAAAAAAATATTTCGGCTCTTTTATTTCTCTCTGTGTGTGCCTCAGAATTTGCAGAATAAAAACAACTGACCTCGGCCCTTTTGTTCAACCTGGTGCAAACTCACCTCCTCTGTTAACTCTCTTGAATCAAACCCGTTTGGCATCCTGTGTTGATCCATCTATAAATCATACCTCTGATATATTAAGCACCAGCGAGAGCAATGCATCACCCAACCACACATACACAAATGTATCAGTGCAGCGCCAAGGCCGGCGAAAAACAACAGATGAAACTCTCCCTCCAGAAGGTAAACAAGTGGCCGAGGAGGTGGAGAGCGGCGTCCTGGAACACTCCACAACGGTCTGATGCAGGATGCCGTGATGTACTCATGGCTTTCACACTTGCACTTTGCTCATTCCTTCACGCTTAAACTGAAATACACTGCGTATAAATAGGCCAGCACATGCCATGTCGTTATGTCCCCTTTTGTTTCCTCCATGATTCCCTCCCATGTTGCTCTGCCGCCAGAAATTACCAGTCACTTCATTACATCTATAGCGATGCCTCTACTGACCCCATTCTCATTTCTCCAGCCCTCCTCTCCCCACCTACCCAACACCATCTCCGTGTACAGTGCCCTCGGGGAGGAAGACTAGTAATTAGTATGCTGATACATGAGCCAGTGGTGTTGCCATAACTAGTTAAACAGCTATTTCCTCCTCTCGTTGTGGAGCGAAGCACTGAAGGAGCCTCTGATGTGAGTGTGAGTGTGTGTGTGTGTGCGTGCTGGAGTGTGTGCTGGAGTGTGTCTCATAATGAGGCTGAAGTAACACACTGGTACATACTGTTCTTGTCACAGTGAAAGGTATAACGTTGATGACAGATGCTCTCACTATGTGGTCTAGCACTGACTCACTCCCATCTATCTATCTATCTGTCTGTCTGTCTGTCTGTCTGTCTGTCTCTGTGTATGTGCGTGGGGTTGTGTAGTTACATAAGAATCCTCACAGATTCCTGGGATATGCGCGCTGTTCGCTTGTGCGAGCAAAGGAGCGAGGGAGCGTTACCATGACGATGGCATTAGAAACCAACCTTACATCAAACCATGTGTGTGTATATTTGTGTCTTCCTGTTGCTTTTTTCCCCCTCTTTCGCGTCTGTGCGCGTGTGCATTGGAAATGGTTCCTTTAGAGCCAAATCGGAGAAATATGGGCCTCCTGGTGCATTGAAAGAGAAGAAGAAGAAGAAGAAGAAGAAGAAGAAGAAGAAGAAGACGAGGGGAGGAGGGTGCTGAAAAAGATGGAGAGCAGAGGAGAGACTTGTTAGTGGAAAGATGCAAGATGGAAGGGACAGGATGGAGAGGAGGAATTAATTAGAGGGAGGGAGATACTGATTGTGGACCCAGATGTTTCCAAATGATCCGTTGATTCCGCCCCTCCCCAAACTCTCCCTCTCTTTCACATCTTTGAATGTCATTTTGCCAATGCTGTGAGCAGCGTGTGCACCTTCGCCAACGCTATGAGTAAGCTGTGTGTGGGCTTGTGTGTGTGTACTTGCCTGAGAGTGTGCACATACTGTATATTTGACCTGACCTACTCTGATCAGATTAGGAGTGTTTTCTGTAGCCAATGCTACGGGGTGTGAGTGCATGCTTGACCCACAACATGGGTCACCTCTCCTTCCCTTCAGGTCTGTTAACATCCACTTGTTTCCTCTGCCACACTCACAAGATCTTAGGTATCATAATCAAGTAGGAGTTTTCTTTTTCTTAGCATTCCTTCTATATTGAGCAGGCTATAATTACAAGGCTAACCTCATCCCATCCTAAAATTTAATCTCAATATATCTCAAAAAGTTGCGAATGGATTTGCATGAAATTTGACAACCTTATTAGAGCTGCAACATTCAGTCAACTAATCAATTAGTCAATCGACAGAAAAAGAATCCCCAACTATTTTGACAGCTGGTTAATCGTTAATGTAATTTTTCATGCAAAAATTGCTGAAAATGCTGTTTTCAGCCTCTCAAATATGGAAATGTCCTGCTTTTCTCAGTTTTATCTCATGTTGAACTGCATATCTTTGGGTTATTTGGACTTTGAGACACTGGGATGTAGGGCTGTCCTCGACTAAAGAAATCCTTAGTCGACTAATCGCTTAGGCAAGGCAAGGCAAATTTATTTGTATAGCACCATTCATACACAAGGCAATTCAAAGTGCTTTACAGAACAGAGAA
>JAOVVB010156038.1:0-11719 GCA_028570985.1 Heterobranchus longifilis | reverse complement strand
TGAATTAAAAAAAAACTGAAAGGAAGTTATTTCTAACATTTTATTGAACAAATTGAACATTGAACTGAACACAAAACACACCATTTATTAAAAAAACCAAAAAAAAACCATGATAGTTACATTTTAAAGAGCAGTTCTCTACTGATACTCTCTTTAGTGTCTTTCGCGATGTGTTTATTGCGAAAGTTGATATTATGATGATGATAAATTATGTATTGTGATAAAATTGATACCAGTATTCTATATTGTGATAATTGATACCAGTCGTCAGGATGTTGTTTAACAGTATTCATTATATAAAACTGGATATTGTTATGCTATTTTCTCATACAAGACAGTATTGTCTATGTTTAGGTTTGGTCTTTTTTTATGCCTCTGTGCTGGTGCTAGTTGTGACTGGAGGCATTATGTTTTCGGGTTGTCCATCTGTCTGTCCGTACATCCGTCCCTTCTCGTGAGGGCGATATCTCAGGAAATTTCTTCAGATCTGTCACAAACGTCCACTTAAACTCAAGGGTGAACTTATTAGATTTTGGGTGTCAAAGGTCAAGCTGACTGTGACCTCACACAACACGCTTTTCTGGCCATAACTAAAGCATCTCTATGCTTATTATGACAAAATTTCACACAAATGTCTAATAGGGTAAAATTATGAAGTGATGACATTTTATACCCAAAGGGGTCACAGGTCAGCTTAACTGTGACATCATAATGTTCTGCAAAAACAGTTTTCTGGCCATTATTCAATGCCATAACTCTTAATCTAACACTAATCTTGAAACTGCGGTGATTGTTTTGATCTTCTGCGCTGCCGGGTTGAACGTGTGTGTGTGCGTGTGTGTGTGAAGCCTCTGCGTTTCACCAAAAAATACACTTAATACATTTTTATTAAATTATTTCAAAGAGATGGTTGGCAGATGCATACAACCACAAGGTGGTAATTCTCGTTTTTTTTTCAGTAGGTTGGTCAAATTTGCATTTGTACTTTTCAGCAATGTATCCATCACTTTTTAGTTATCTATTCCAACTTTTCTGCTCGCTTGCTAACGTCACGTACTCTAAATCGCACCATGTGGTGTCCATGTGTTTATTTTCCTCCTGAACACAGCTTTTAATATCAGTGATACAGAATAGTTGGCATCCCACTGCTTTTTGAAACACACGGGTTAATGAACTTGTGTCTCCAGCCACCTTTCCCCCCTCTTTTATGAGCTCGAAATATTCCTAGTGTGGATAGTTAATTATGTCCCAGTCATGGAAACATCAGCAGGAAAAGATTGTCTTACACCAATACTTAAATTCAGCCACCGCCACATTAGGCTCTATTTGTTCTGTCTGTCATTAACCTACAGTAGAATTTATTCTTCACTACCATCTCGCCCTGCAACAGCTGGTAACTTGTTTTTAGAAATGACAGTGTTCATATAGTATTTGTTGAAAGCTGTTAATTCTGTCTGGTTGTCATCTCCTTTAGTGTGGCCTTGAGCTGATGTGATGACAGCAATTAGTGAATTTAAAAATAGTCCTGTTTGCGTCAATGCCTAATCAACATATCTTTCATATATAAGAATAAAGTGGTGACATCAAGGCCGAAGTTGTTGATGACTCTGTCATTAGTAATAAATATAATAGATTATATTAATATAATGAGAAACTAGGGGTCAGTGCTGTGGTTGAAATAAGTATCTCTGTATTAATAACAATATTTTCTGATAATGACATACTGTATGTCACAAAAAGTATGAAAATCACACACAGAGTAATATAATTGATGTTATGCAAAAACAACTCTTACCACAAGTAAAACAACTTTAATGACTATTTTTGTTTCAATCTGTTCAATCAACAGAACTATTAAAGGAAAAGTTTGTTCTATAAAAATAATATTAACCAATCCCAGCACTGACGCACCCTGCTGAGAGGTATTTCTGATAGTTCAGAGCCGCCGGGTGGGACCGCCATGCTGCTACCATATATACCATCTATCCCCAAAAAAGCTAAAGGGCCACTTCTCTATGTATAGGCCAGCTGGGTTTTATTTTGGCGGACGGCCATTCCATTTTGTGCCCAGACCTCCCAGTTGGTCAGTCTTTGTATAGTTTCTACTGCAGAGGCCTTCAGCAGGTGGCAACATGGTAACAATACTGACAGGAATCCTTCTTCTGTCCATTTGTACACATAACTAACATTTTTAATTTTCTTTGGAAATGTCCTCTGGGCTTCCTGAAGCAACAATCTGAAGACATTTTCAAAATTGGTCAAACAGTTTGGCTGAAAAGTGATTTTTTGAACTACTGTTTTTGCCATAGACTCCATTATAGGAAAAAAACAAAAGAAAACAGTAGTCCCATGTGCCCAAAAACTAAATATAATAGTATGGTAAGAAAATGTCTGTATGTCAGAAACTACAAGGAGCACATCTATGGACTCATAACAAGTTGAATACCAAAGATATGAAAAAAAAAAAAAATTCATGTGGAAAACATTTAATAAACACATTTTTCAAAAATCCTGACTTTGACTATTGATAAAAGTGTGATTTTTCAAGTTGTACTTTTAGATACTTGCCCAAAGTATTTTCATTCCAAATTTCAAGACTTCAGACTAATCAGCACAAATGTGGCATTTTTCCTTTTCATACTGAATATACTCTTTCGGCAGAAATATGCTTCCTTTAAACAGCAATCACATAGAAGAGAGAATTTGAAAAAAACTCAGTAGTCTGTAGTCAGATTTTTATTGTAATCAATGTAGAGTTTTTAACTACTAGCAAACTTAATTGCATGTAAACACACCAAACATTTCCTGGTTAGCTTTTCAAATGCTATCATTTTATCATGATAGCTACTGTTAGTCACGATACACAGTGATATTATATAGCCAATATTTCGGGGCTTCCGGTGCAGCCAGCAGATATGCGGGCCTTGACTTCCTCTTCCGTGCGCCGGTCATTGTTTACGATCCGATTAGCAACTTGAAACGTGAGAATGGAGTTGGAGTTGAGAGACGATGCCTCTAAAAACAGATAACTGCATATGAATGCAGATAAATTGCAAAAAACAGTAATGAAAAATCATTGTCAGATGATAGCTGATGGGTTCTGAGATTGTATTTTGGTCAATGCGTTCCGCCTCTTTTGCTCTCCACACAGACTGTTTACCTGCATACAACCAAAGCCGGCTCAACGGAAACCAGAGCGCTTCTGCTACCAAAATCTGGTCCCGTTGCCTACAGATTTACATTCATGCAGAATCTGTTTATAGAGATTAGTTGCAGCCCAACCGTGATGATATGCAACCTAAATCAATCAATGATCCTGAAAAGCGTTAACTGACCAAGAGCATTTGATTTGCCTGTTATCAGCTGGCCAAGCATGTTAAAGGTTTCCTGGAGATCTTTTAAAATCTTTTTAAATACGCTCCTGTTCTGGGGTGACCACATCTCAGACCTCCACAAAATGCCCCGTGAGATGACCGTGGTGGTGCTCTGCCTCATTAGTGAACAGAGGAGTCCAACCCAACATAAATACAGCGGAGCCGAGATTATGCTCAAATGTAAAACTCCCAAACAAATGAGATTGGAAAACTCTCCGGGGCGTCTTCTAAATTTTGCTGCTGTCATCAATCAAGAATATTGCCATGCGAGTCCATACAGGGACTTGGACAAACTGCTTCTTTAAGCATTTCTCCGGGAGGCATTAAAGTGTATTTATGGTCACCACGGGCAGGTATAGAGGAAGATTGGCAAACATGAAAATCAAGTCCTCTCCCGGGTGCCATCTAGCTGTGCTCGGCTGTGCTAAATCATAGATGGAAAGAACAACAGTCTGGTGGCACAACAGTCCGGTCTGACAAAGCACTGCCTTGGGCCTGCGTTTTACATTCTCTACAGCCCGTTATTGCAGTCGGTGTTTTGTCTTCATACCTGTTTTCAGCTCTGTAATGAACTTCATCTGTCTTATTCTGCACATCAATGACATGTTCCAGTTTAATGTAACCTACAGTTTAGCGTATATTACCCAATGCCGAGATTTAAGGCTGCAGAAGATCCTGGTTCTGCACTTAGCTGATGCGGGATTGATTTCCTTTACGAATATATGAATCACTGGGGTCATTACTGAGCCAGACTCTTTCATTAAATTGAGCTATATCTCCTGCGTCAACCCAGGGCCTACGGAGAGCCCTCCACCAAGAATATACTGTACCTCCATGGGGTAAAAGCACTTTGAAAACAGCAACATGTAAAGTATAGCTTCATTTATCCCACAAATGCAAAACATTGATCCTCTGTGGAGAGGATAGGTGACAACATACTCTTGGAGCCTTTAATAATTCAAATGCACGTGGAAGGATTGTAAATATACTGATAAGTGGATGTGGTTGATGAATGTAGAAGCAAAATCTTAAATGAATAATATCACGAGTGGTAGAAAATTATAAATACAACGATACACCCGTGTACTCGTATAAATGCCAGCAATGCTTTCCAAAACCTTTTTAATTGGAAGGCTTGTAACGGATCACTGCAAGTCGCTCTCACTAGAATATTCCTCACACACACACGGGCAGTATTGACTTTTCAAATAAAAAGACATTAATGTAGATAACGGCCATTTTGAATCCTCATTAGTCACCGGTAATCTAGAAACATGGGCGATATATTAAGAGTGGTGTTCACGGCTAGTCATTAAAGGAGAAATAAAAGACAAAATAAATCCAATCTTGGAACGCCTGCGATTAATCATGTTGGCCACCACTGGCTGCCTGGCTGCTTAACAGTTTTATAGAGTCATTTATGCTGGTTTCCCTGATAATCCATTTATTCTGAATAATGCCTCCCTTCATGCTCAAAGCGCTGTGTTCAGGTGATACCGCTATAAACTTGGCAAACATATATTACAACAATTACATTTAATGGCTGACAGAAGAAAAGCAACAATTGCACATTATTCAGGGAAGCTTTTAATGAAAGTGTTAATTAAGTATATTTTCAATTATTCCTTAAGGGGATCACAAACCAAGATAGTATCATGAATAATTTACTGCAGAGTATCTAATTAGAACTATTTTAATGTAATTTTCACAGCCGAGAATTACTAAACAAGAGGAGTAAGATATGCAGAAAGGTTCAGTGGTGTTGTCCCTAAAATAGCACACGGAGCTGTAGATGGCGTCATGTGATGAGAGACAATGGAGCGATAAGCGATGATTAAGATGTTCCGGTGTACAACACAAGGGAGGACATAATCCCTCTGTCCAGACTCCTGAAGTGTCTCGGACAGCTGTGCATCTGCATCTCTGCAGAGTGACGGGACTCCTAAAATACACGCCAAGGCCCAGATTCACCCCGCTTGGCCCCACTCGACCCCGCACCACTGTTCAGTGTCCAGATGCACTGCGGTTTTGACAGGTTTTTAAAGGAATCATCCTCACACCTGACTGAAGACTGACTGCTGCGAATCACTGAGGACAAATGCTGCTGACAGCCACAGCTAAACTCCTTAATTAAGTATGTGATAGAGCTGTCCTCCAGTCCTTCCAGAGTTACCTCCAGGACCTTTAAGACCTGAGCTGTGTCCCATATATACTACATACTAATTCTATGCAGTATATACTACATACTTATCTGTGTTAGCAGGTAGTATACAAAAACATTGACATACTTTACCATTTTATACTAACAGGAAATTATAAAATATGTGTGCAATATGTCAATCTAACTGCAACTTTGGCAATTAAACTTCAAAATTAGACTTCATGTGCCAGAAGTCAAAGAGTGCATACCTCCACCAAGGCTGCACAATCCTTTAAATTAGTTTTTGTAATGATAAAAAATGTTAAGAAAGTTTTAATCGGCATTTGTACTCAGATCAACAAGTCGTCCAAATAACACGTCCACATAAGTCATTTGTTCCTACTCTCTAATACGACCCATACAAGCGTTTACTAAATGAACGCCCTTAGCGGTGGCAGGAGCGTTTTCCGTCTTAAACGTAACGATCGTGGTTTTAAACACGTCGTTAACGTTGTGAAACGGGTGCAGTTTGGTTAGGTTCAGGCACAGAAACTAGAAAAAAGATTGTGGTTTGGGTTAATAACAGTACATTTGTTACATTACATTTACTTTTATTCTCAAATGTTACATGAACAGCAGTCTCCTGGGTCAAAGTCCCTAAACAGACTTTCTCTGTCTTAATACTACGTTATTAGTATTGTTCCTGTCATAATTACTACGGCCACTAGAGGGCGCCGCCTAACAATAAACATAAATATGGGTCGTAATGGCTGCTCATACAAATGACCCATGGTGTTGTTTTTCGGTGTCAGTCTCACTCAGATATGCATGAAAAATATACATAAACAATTATAAGAAGCCTGGGAAGTAAAAAGTGAGTGCAGTAGTTCATGAGAATATGGCAACAATGTTCAAACATGTACTATCTCATAATCCTTGAAAATAAATTCTGGATCAGCACTTAAAACTAATCAGTTCTTCCAACCAAAGTTCATTGAAATCTGTTCCCTAGTTTTCGAGATATTCTGCTGAATAGCAAACAAAAACAGGGCCTAAAACTATTGAGAATCTCAAGGATTACCGCTTTAAGCATTCCTAGTTTAAAAAAAAAAAAGAAAAATTCACAGCTGCTACTTTTCTAGCCAAACGTGAGCGGTCTGTTTCCGCTCACCATTAGTAGATAGGCGGTTGTATATTTAGTAATGAGGATTTTGAGTGTTCTCAGCAGCGTCCCTGGAGACTTTCTCACAAGGTCTTGTCTAAAAGCCTGAAGCCTATCAAGTGTCCCACGCAGCACAAGTCCTAGCACCTGACGACATGGTTCTGCAGGGAGTTTCTGCTGTCACAATAAATCAGGAACAGACAGGATACAGTATAATCATGTGGGTGTCTCGTTTCACTCGGCCTCTGCCGAGCGCTTCAGCAAAATCTCCGCTGCACGTGGTGGCGCTCACCGCAACTGCATACGTCGCCGTACCCACAGAGCTTGATGGTTGACTTGAGAGGAATAATCCATGAGAGATAACACACAAAGAGCCGTTGATGGTTTATGTTGCAAGTCTTGTACTGTACACAATGATGTACTCAGTAGCCCCCTTTTATTCCTAAACCTCCCGTGCTTTGATAGAAGATGGGATGTCTTTGAGGGAAAATAAGCCTAGAGGGTCTGTTTTATATCCTAACATGTAGCACATACCTTAGAACTGAGGCGTTAAAGACATTTGACGATGTTTGAAAACAAAGTGTTCCACTCTATGACCATATGAAGCCTATACTTCAAAACCAAAGTAAATTGAGATGCCTGAACTATCAGAGAGGGGGCTTCATGATGTGCTTATATCAGAGCTTCCTTCCCTTCATAAAGATGAATCATAACATCTAATTCTCACAAATTACCCAAACATTATGTAGTTCTCTCATTTCCAACGCTGTTTAATCTGTGTCTGGAGTATTCGCTGTCACTTCATGTTGCAAACACTCCTTTCACTCTGGCAGTTCATTGTCTTTTGATGGGCCATAAAAGGCACGGTTTGATGGATGATAACTCGGGGCGTCTCTCTTTGTTGTGGGATGTGACGACTGAGTGCATGTGAGATGTGAGGAGAAGACGCGGCGTGAATGGGAGATGTCATCGGTGTCTTGCGCTGACACCGAGGCCTTAAGCACGGGCTTTGATCTGTGTGAATGATTGCAAAGCAAACACAAATAAAAGATTCCACTGTGTTACAGTGAGAAAGTTGGGCTGTTTTTTCGAACATTTTCCAAGAGAGCTCTCCCTGATTGGCATTTCTAGAGGTAGGAATACCTGCTAGTATCAGACCTGTAATGATTTAAAACATTTAAATTGGAATAGGTGTTTCTAGGAAGGTAAAGCACGCTCCGCTTTCTACCTGTATGCAAAACGCGAGTTATCAAGAAGCGAGAGGATGACTCATGTCGTTGCCTTCTGATCCGGTCCAATAAATATCGAGAGCTCTATAGGCCGTGGACTCCCCGCTGACCCTACAACATCTGCTCCGGCACTTACTACTTAATGTATTAGCTGTGAGAACAGGGCAGGTGTTTGCAGCTGGAGCCAGAGAACATGTAAAACAGATTGTGCCTTCTGGTTCATGCAATTGAATTAAAACGAATCACCACCAGCCTTTCTCAAAAAATAACATCACAAATAATGTTATGGATGGCATGAGGGACAGGTGGTAATATTTCATAGGTATTCTTGGTGGTGGCAAAAGAAAATACCAAAAATATAATTGATTGCAGCTCACATAAGGAAACTATTGTGAGGTAAAGATTCCTGAGGTAAATACATATAAATCACGGCTATTAAAAACAAAGGCTTACTTTGCACGATAAATTGGCTTCCAGTATATTGGAGCCATTTGTTGTAGCAGTGCAGCTCTCCGTGTCCACACGAGGCTCTTTGATGTTTACTTAACCATCTGAGCATAATGTGATTCATAGCCTTTACATTATAGATTACAAAAGGATTACTTTAAAGGTCTAATCATGCTGGTAGTTAGGACCATGAGCAAACATTTACCAGCTATAAGCTCTACCTATTAGGAATTAAATATATTTGAAAGCTTGCTCATTAGGAGAATCCCCAGGAGGCATTGGGAGAGTTTGATCAAACTGATTACAAAACACTTGATGTGCTATTATGTGAGATATGCTGATTAGTACTGCACTGGAAGATAGTTTTCTCCTCCTGAGAATATACTTTGTGATCTTTAAACAGTCAGTCATTATAAATGTTTTATGATACAGTAAAAAAAATGTGTGTACCATTGGCCATATTGCATAGTTCAGCCAGTTTACCCAAATTATAAAAACACAAATCTCCTCACTTACCTCTAACAGAGTTAGTGATATACTACATTTTTAACTTATTGTCAACAAATCCCATGAAAAGACCAAAAGTGTTTCCTGTGTAGCCACAGCCTGATATTTGCTGGCTTAGTGAGACATGAACTCACGTATTCTTAGTTTTGGTCTTTTCGTTGGCTTTGTAGAATATACCAAAAATTGAACATAGAATAGCAGACTAGCAGCTTTTTCCTTTTAAGTCAATTAACTAGCATGTACACAGTCTCATTTCTGAAGGACAACGATTTGGCCATATTTGCTTTGGAGAGTTGCATATTTAGAGTGAGTGCTTGTAATAATAATAACGCACCAAAATGATGTGAAGTTGCATAATTGTAATTGGAAAATGTAAAGAGCACCCTCAAACCCGCTGCAGGATTAATTGAAATAAGATCATGGTGATCGTATCGCTTGTACTGTCTGCATGAAGACAATATGGACTGCAGATTTCTTTAAAAAATGGCATCCCTAAGAATTGTGGGAGAAAATCGTGATCTCAGTTTTGAGTGGAAAAAATTGATTCTCATTTTGACCAGAATTGTGCAACTCTAACTTTAAATTGTGCTGCAGCTCACAAATACACTTAGAACACAACTGATTTCAATAAGTCAGAGAAGGGTTTGGCCATGCATGGACCAAGTAACAAGTGATTAGTTCTTGGTGCAGATCCAGGAATTTAAAAAAGTAATTGTAAGATAGGGCACCTTTTGAACATTTGCACCTATCATTGACTTCCTCTTGACTACTGTACATGCTTGAATGAAAAAAACTGGCACATGTATCCCATTATTGTCTATCATTATGCTTATTTTGATGCAGATCTGGACCCTGATGCAGTATTAATAATTTAATTGTATTTATTTGGAGTATGTGCTTCTGAATGCTGTCTAGTTCAAGGCTGGAGTTCAGAAATCATCACTGTAGCTAAGAATGACTGTGGAGTTTGCACTTGTGTCACCTGTGTGGGAGTAACACAGACTGAAACCACATTTCAGACCTCCTGTCAGTTGAAAATGAGTAATGTGCTGCAGACCATAGCCTCAGGATAAAGTCATATCTGAAGCAGTATTTGAAGGATATCAAAAAAACCCAAGATACCTCAAATTGACCCCTGTCATTTCCTTCAACAATGTACGTCCTTTTTTTTTTTTACTCTTTTGTGTCTTTTTCTCCCATATGAGCTCAGCTTTATGTTATACACAGCGATCCTCCGCCATCTGGTTTTCATTTCCTGCGAGGTTCAAGATGGTAGGAGAGTTTAAAAAAAGCTGCCTCGTTTGAACTGGGGGCTAATGTAGTCAGGATGGAATCTGTCACTCAGTCTATTGCATGTTGATGACTAAGGGCAGTTTCAGCTGTAAGCAGTCCATGATTTATGGACACCGAGTGAACTCTTGTAAGCAAAAGCCAACTAGGAGTTCAGAGCAGCAACTGGGCCCTTTTTTGGCCGCGGCTCGCCTGCATTTTCTTTCCATTCATGCCAAAGTATTTCGCACGGCAATTAGCTCCGTCCTCATTTGGGTCTGCAGTCCCACCGGGTTAGCGAAGCCATTTATCATCCTCAGGGCTTGGAACTCTGCAGCTCCGTCTCAGGTAGTTTTTTTGTAAACAGTCATTGGCCCGGCTCTTTCCATTTCACCAAATGAGAGGGAGATACAGTAGTTTTGAGGTTCTGCCATCCATCCATCTGTCGGACGCTTTGCTTTTTCTCTACAGGTGTGAAGGCAAAAGGGAAATGTCATTTCACATGGCTCATTTGTCATATGGTAACTACATAGTTAGAGTGAATAGAGTGATGACAACATGGCCCCTTGCTTTTTTTTTTTTTTTGCACGATTTGGATTGTAGAGTGCGGGCGAGACTAAAGAGTATTCTGTACATGGCTAATGAGGAGTACGCTCAAAAGAAAAAGGACTGGAGTTCTTTTTTTTTTAGAACATTAATGATATTTAGTCTTTTAGTGAGCAGAATTTATAGAGGTTTTTAATAGCAGACTTGACATTTAGCGCATGTTTACACAGATACAGATGTAAGATATGTAACCTCGTTAGGCACACAATAAAGAACTGTTCATGTTTTATGCTGATCTATGCCTTGAGTTATATTGAAACTTTAAGTGTTGGCTCTGCGACAAGTATTTATATAGCTTCCAAATGCCTGTGGGGCATCATTAAAACACATATTTGAGCAGGCAGAGCCATAAACATATGCTGGATGCATTTTTGTGTTCTTAGCCGAAACATCTTCAGAGGCAGCCAGGAAAATAATTGAACTACAGTATGTGCATTTTTCCATTTTCACATCTGTCCTCGGAGAGTCATTACTTTACAAAGAGCTCGCCAACTGATTCTGAATCCATCATTTCTTGAACCGATATATTACGTCTCTTTTGCTACTATGTCTTTATCAATCAGAATTAAGGAATTACGCTCTTTGGTTTTCTCCTGCTTTAAGTGGAGTCACACTGCAGTGCAGGGCCCAGGGGTTATGGGGAGTATCAGAGGGGACTAATTGTCAAGGTTATGTCTCCGCAGATGATTGATGTGAGGCCAGGCTGTTTTTGTCAGCCTGTCAGGTGGCTGGAATGTTTAATGTTCTCATTATTGGTTGCTCTGTTGTGTATATTTCTCTGTCAGCGCCGCTGAGCCATCTGAACTGCCAGAGCACTTCAAAGGCCTGCAGGTCATCCGTCTTCCTCCTGACGCCCCGAATGTTCAGCCTCAGCTGAGTGCTGGTGATTTGTGATGACTTGAGAGCCAGCTGACAGACAGGTCTCCTATAAAAAAACATGCACCCATTTCCCTTTTGTCGCGCAGTGAAAGCATCGCTGCTCCTG
>JAOVVB010156028.1:0-11719 GCA_028570985.1 Heterobranchus longifilis | reverse complement strand
TGTGTGTGTGTGTGTGTGTGTGTGTGTGTGTGTGTGTGTGTGTGTGTGTGTGTGTGTGTGCGTGCGTGTGTGTGTGCCAGCTGTAGGACATGAGCAGGGTGGAGGTCATTCATTCATTTTCTTGAACATACTATCAGACTTCCTCTCTCCTCTCCTTTCATCCTCTCTTCTTTCATTATTCTTTCTTCTTTTCCTCACTTCATCTGTTTCTTTCAGCGTACGTGCTCTTCAGACTGTCGTCACAGCAGAACGACAGCCGCTGTCATTTGTTCAAGCTCTAATTACGACCCGTATTGATGTTTTATTGTTAGGTGGCACCCAGGGGACCGGTGTTCGTGTCCCGTTTGAAAATAGAATTAAACATGGAGTTATTTTTTAACTTAACGTATAACAACCGGAAGTGTGTGACGTTCCACGTCATGGGACTTGCCGTGTCGTGTGACGTTCCGCGGCACGTGACGCAGATGCACGGAAGTGATTTAATGTATCAAATATACTGATTTTAACCCAAACCACAACCTTTTTTTCTAACCGTACCAAGTTGTTTTGTTGCCTAACCCTAAACCTACCGCAACAATGTTCGTTTTTACAATGTTTAAAACCGTGACTGTAACATTTAAGTATGAGGTTGAAAAACGCTCAGATGTGTCGTATTTACTGTCGTATACTGGTCATATGGTTTGGGGAACTTGTATATAAGTGCAAGACAAGAGGCGGGACTAGACTAAAACAGACAATCAAAACAAAGTGGCTGCCCTTTTCCAAACAAAAAATGACTGTGTTGTCTTATTTCACAGTTCTCGGGTTGGTAGACACTCTGGATACTCAAATGTATGTTCACAAGCACTTAAAAAGTGATAATATGTCCCCTTTAAATTCTGCTCTGTCTGACTGGATCTTGGCTTCTCACCAAGAACCATGTTGCAGAGCTCAGTTTGGTCAGATGAAGAGCTTTACAAAGAATCTCAGTAACTCCATATTGTTGGCCACTTCCAAATGACAGATCCTTCTGTGTCTGTGTGATCCCCTAACGGTTCAGTAAATGTTTGACGGCTTCCCCTAAAGCATAACTCTTGTCAGTTTACAGGTTTACATTTTGCAAACTGTATAAACTGTGGAGTTCCTTTCCAACATGATGTGATGCAGGCAACTGGATTGGGTGATCTATAATCAAGGTACCGTATACGGATATCTCAATTGCATGTAACTAACTTCAGTTTGGATTGCAAATGGGTTGAGATGTGGAAGTGCATGCATTATTTCCAGTAAGATTGGAAATTCCTCAGAGAAAAGAAGACTACTTTATTACTGTTCCATTATTATTTTGTCACTGTTGCTTTTACCATGTTAACGTGTCTATATTGTGTTTGTTATGTCAACACCATGGCTGCAGTGTGCCAACAACAGTCTCAAAAATCTGGATTGAGACAGCCAGGTTTTATGACATCATATGTACCAAGGAACCAATCAAATCACTTGTGTCCCAGCCACAACAAGTCCTCTATACGATACAACCACACGTTTATTCCTATACAATCCTATACAAGCATTTACTAAATTAGCGCCTCTATCGGTGGCAGGAATTATGATCCATAGCAGCGTTTTCATCCTAATACCGACATGTAACGGTTTAGCGGTTTTAAACATGTTAACGTTGTGAAAAGGCCGCAGTTTGGTTAGGTTTAGCCACTCAAATTACTTGGGTACGAGGGTTATTTTTAGAAAAAGTTAATGGTTTGGGTTAAAAACAGTACATTTAAATTTTGTGCGTACATACATGAGATAATTACACACGTGACGCAGAACGTGACATGGTGCCGTTTGTTACGTTAAATTAAAATAACTCACCAGGACATGAACAGCGGTCTCCTGGCTCATGACATTTGGTCTGTATAAAAGCAAATATACAATTGTTTTACGTGTTGTTTGGACATATGTCTAGCTGGTTTTAGTCCATCTCACAGGTTGGGCTTTTGATTTGTTCAAAATTTTCACCACTAGTTGAAAATGTTCTTCATATGATTCATTGGGCTCTATAATTAACTTCCACTATAAGTTGAATTACTGACTGCAAATCCTTTCCTTTTCATTTTAATTAACCAAGGCTTAAAGAGAGTGGGAAGTGAGGGAGGGGAAGAAATGAGAGTGAAAGAATGAAAGAGATCAGATCTTAAGTAACTGGCAGCCGCTTTGACAGAAAATTAAATTCATTTTCTGTTGAGAGCAATCAGTGTGATTTGAACTGATTAGTTCTAGGGAGATTTCTGAGGAAGCATCAGTTAGCTTTAAAAATACTTTTGTGTACAATAAGATGGGCAGCACACACATTTACGCAACATGCTTTTCCATGTTCGGCATCTGTCATGTTTCTGGATTTTCCATGTAAAACCAGCCACTGTTTCTCTGAATCGCCCTTGCATCTTAACTTTTGTCGAGTGATTAAAATGGTTCTGTTGTTTCTCTTGTGATTGGCTGTGCTCACAGCCAATCAGAGCCAATGTGGGCAGGACTAATGTTAGCCTATTTTCACTTTACCAAGTGCTGTCAGACAGATTGGAATATCTACAAATAGTTATGGTCAACAAATTAATCACTGCTCCAAATTAATGATCATAATCATTTTATCGTACAGTCGACACAAATAAAAAACTATCATAATCTCATTATTGTTTTCGAGAGGTGAGCTTATCGTGCAATGTGAGTAGAAACAGGCTATTGCATAGATAGACCTTCTTCACCGAATAAAATTTGCCTTGTCATAGCAGGAAATAGAACAGTAATGCAAACGACTGTATTCAATTTAGGTGAGCTAGTTCCAGGGTCCTGTTATTATAGATGCTGGCTCACTGTAATATAGCATCCTGGGACACTTGAGCCATTGTTAACAAAATTTGTTTCACCTGTGTTATTCTTGCTATGACAACTCAAACTGTCTGGCTCCAGTTCCAAAACTCACATTGTTCCAAAGTTTAAATTGAATGTGTGTTTCTTGTGAGAACTGGATATGGTGTATAGACAGAACAAGTCCAGGTACAGTAGCCTGGATGAGCTAAAACACTGAGGAATATCTTGATGTGGCAATCAGTGACAACAGGCTTCTGACACTGGTCATATTGGGACTGTCCATTGGCCAGACAGCCCAATTTTCTGAAATCTCAATATTTCTGGGAATATTTCACAGTTGTACCGCGTGATTTCGTGTAAAAATCTTAAGCTGTTTCATTATTGTTCATAGATGAGCAATGCACAGTAAGAATCAGTAAGAATCAGTAAGAATCCCTGGTTGTTCCAGACAATTCTTATAGGCTATCACCATAGCTGTAGTCAACTGAAAACAGCTGAGTCATAGCAGAGTTTATCTCCATTCTGACCCGAACCTGAGGTCTGAATACTGTCTGTCTGGAAAAAAATAAATATATACATATATATATATATATATTGTATTTGCCTGGCAAAGATTCAAGAGTGAGTGTTGCTTCTCCATATTGACAGAGAAGGATGTACCCCTGGGCACTTTCCCTTGAAGGTGTTCCAGACATGACTGACTGTGAAGAGACTTCGGGATAGACCCAAGATGTACTGGAGGGACAACACTTCCCAGAATACCCCGGAGAACCTCAGATCAAGAGGAGCTGCAGGAAGCTGCTGGGGTAAGGAATGACTCATCAGCTTGTCCTGTTGTCTCTGTGACTATGTCCTAGAAAAGCTAGAAAATGGACTGATGAATAGTTAAGCAGTTTTAAATTGTGCCAGTGCTCGTTTTAAATAAAGATGGGCTGATAATCTCACTTCATATGAAGTGAAAATGGTTTCACACGCACGCACGCACGCACGCATATAGTTCATGAATGCCTTAATTAATGTTTTGTATCAATTTGCATATTGTGTCATGGACCCAATTTGTAACACTTTTCTAAAACAAAAATTAACAAGTGTTTTTAAACTAAAGACAAGGAAACAACAGAATTAGAGAAGAAAACAGATGAAACAAAAAACAAAAAACATAATGGCCTTGGACATGTCTTTTTCACATTAAAGGAAAAAAAAATGAAGGCAATTCACACATAAAATAGGAATGTGCCTTTTAGATGTGTGTACAGTAATAAAAATAAAGAAAAATTGCGAAAAGTGCACACAATGTTCTAAAACTTTATATCAAGCACAGCTACAGAACATGACTAAATAAATAAATAATATTCTATGCACCTCCTGAAAGAGGCATGCAATTCAATTATCACCCCAGGTCGCAATTTTAATGAGTATAGTGTCAAACAATAATAGGTTCCTAATGAACTTCAAATAATGGGGTATTGATTCAAACCAGTGCAGCAAGTTAAATTAGAAGTTGTGACATGAAAGATTAAATGCCAATTGGCAAACTATCTCCAACGTTACAAAGAACATTTTAACAAGGGAAACAAAAAGAAGAAAACAAACTCATAACAAACCATAACAAAGTCATTTAATACATACTGATAACAACACTTTGCCTATTACCATCACTGTTCTGCACAAACAACACCCATTAGCAGAATGTTGTAACCAATCAATAATTAGCTGGGAGATGTGTATCCCTTGTATCAGAGGCCCCACAGAGATCCTTTGATCTGCTGTGTATCGAATGATTACGCTCAAAATTAATTGTACATAGATTACAGACATGGAGTCAAATGGATACAGAACACCAGAGACAAACAAATTTACATGAATATTGGTTTCATTTCTCTTTCAATTAGCTGTGTTATTTATTTAATTATGTGTTAGCTTTGTTTGTTTGTTTATTTATTTATCATTTGGTTGTTTTATGTCATTGTCATTTTTATTTCTAATAATGTGGAATCTCATGCAATGATTCTTAAAGAGCCCCTTTTTAACCATCTTAACATATCTTTGTGGTGTTTTTTATTTGCTACAAGACATATCATGAGTGAAATGAGCAGTCAACACCATGGCTGAGAATTTCTGCCTTGAAACTACAGTGTGCCAACAAGAGTCTCAAAAATCTGGATTCAAAAAGGCAGGTTTTATGACATAGCGTAACTATGGCAGCAGTGGTGGGCGGAGCTTGAGGCCAGATCCAGAATTTCTTAATGAGGGAGAACAGTAGATGTGCTTCCAGCCACTTTTCAGGTTTTTTTTTTTACTTTTTTTGTGGGAAAACCATGTTAAACAAAATATTGATCAGTATTTTTACATACTTTAAAATGTGTCGGGAGGAGATCTTTCTGGTCATTTACGTTGAATACGTAACTTAGATAATAATTTACATACACAAGTTAATTTATGTAACAAACATCCTTATTTTAACCCAAACCACAATGTTTTTCCTGAACTTACCACCTAGTTTTGTTTCCTAAATTTAAGTTTTGTATAAATACACAAAACTGTGACCAAAGCGCCATAGTGACGTCAAGGAGTCCTGAAAGTATCCGTATGTTACAAGTTGTGAATGAGAACGGGGTAACAGGGTGTAAAAATGACAGGTTAAAAGCGTGAAATGTGTTACATGACATGCAAAACATGGCAAAAAAGTATCGTGCTATTAAACCGTTTCCCATGAGATCATGCTGGTCCCAACAACACGCTGTTTTTCAAGTCACAAGTCAAATAGGGTTAGGAGCAGTGGGTTAATCTTCAACATCATATGGGTTTTTTTATTTTTATTTTTTACACATATCTTAATTTGAAAAGTAGTGGAGTAAAAAGGACAGTATTTCCCTCTGAAATGAAGTAGAGTTGAACTGTCATAAATTGGTGATACTTAGGTAAAGTAAGTATCTAAAAATTATACTTAAGTACAGCACTTGAGTAAATGTAGTTACTTTCCAGCCCTGTTTAAAAGTAAACGTTAACATACAGAGCGGGAAAAAAGCCTGCAGCTCTGCGCACATCTCCACTCGATTAGCATTTGTTCTCATCCCACCAGGTAAAAATCTGTATCTTACTGAAGAGAGCAACAGCACAAAAATCCCACACAGCGCTCCAAACAATAATTCAGAAGGCAGCATCATTGCACCATTTCCAAGAACTGATGCTGTGAGTTTCAAAGGCTTGACTCCCTGGAGGTTCTTATCTTTCTGTGTGTTCTGACTCATGATGTCTCTGCAAGTCTCTTAGTTTCTTTTGAATTATTTGTTAGTCTTAAACCTACAGTATACTCTCCTGCACAAACAAAACTATGTCAGCACTTTCATCCTGTCTTCTGCGACTAGTTTTACCTCATAGCAAGTATTGATGGAGAGAGCTTAGAAAACCCTCGGTGTTCAGTGGTGACTACTTTTTTTCCAAGCAGAGTGGGTTGACTGCTCTCGGACGTCTGTGTGGCTAAAAGTAAAATGACTTTCAGCTCAAGAAATATCACTTCTCACAGCTTTTAAATATCAGAGTCGCCTGCCAGAAGAGTATTTACAGAGAAGAGAGCCAGAGTGGAATGCTGCCTCACATTCTGTAGGCGGGGGAACTGACAGAAAGATAAAAATACATACAGGATATGTATACAAAATGTGTCAAACGGGATGGAAAACAAATTACTATACCAACGTTGTTGCACAAACGCACATTTTCTCTTATGTTAAAGCCTCTTCATTCAACAAAGTAGGATTAGAGAATTTTGTAATATGTTATAAACTGAAACAGCCAAAGGACTTATTTTAGCTCCCGTCAGTTCTTTAATGCTCTGCCATTAGTGAATGAAATCTACACATATAGTACAGGGCAGGTTACTGCAGTCTCATCAGCAAAAATCAATATTTGTAACAAGCACATTGTCTAACCAGGGTATTCTCTATCCTCTGAAATGATATTAAAATGAACAAAAGCCAGAGATATTAGATGCAGACCTCCACACTTTCAGCAGACATTTAATTGTATAATTGAGTAGGGAAATGAAGTTCTTTCATCTCCTAATGTACCTATTCAGCTCTCTTTTAAGTGTGGGGAAGATGAAGACCACTTTGTGCCATCGGCGATAACATGCAGTGGACTACAGGACCGAGGAACAACACGTAACTTGTGCGTGCAGCTCATACCAACCAGCTGATTTTGCCTTCAAAGCAAATCAGACTTTGGCTTGATCGTGTGTGCTCGGACGCAGGGGACGCAGTGGATATCAAGAACATGACGCGTTATAAATAAAGAGTACTGCTTGGGTGTCTGAATCATCCGAGCTCTCACTCAGGGTCAAGTACTGAATCAACCCCGTACTGACCAACTGTGTCTTCATTTGCCAACAGATGCATAAGTGACAATCCCTCAGAACTACTGTATCCCTGCTAGTGTGTGTTTATGATATTCCTGTAGCTCTTTCCTTTGGTCAGCAAATTACCTAAAAAAGTCCTGACTAAGCTGACCTCAAAGCAGATGGCAGCTAACATGCACCTCCAGTGTTCTACATGTCAGGAAATAATTAGAATTTGCCAACAACAAACGTCAATATGGCTCGTAATAAGCTGCGCCTCCTGGCTCACAATTACGTGGGTTATATACGAAAAATACAGTGCATTACTTTTTGTAGGTATAACTATGAACAGCGGACGTCAGGGTCCTGCATCACCCTGTTGGTGTTCTATCTCAATATTATCTACATTCAATTTTTTTCAATATTATTCTACATGATCAATCAAAGAAATCAATCATTTGACATAAAATATTGCTTAAAAATATTGATGACTGCATTGCTTCCGCTAAAAACAAAATAGTCGTTAGCTCATGGTTGGAACTGCGTCCCCCCTCAGTACAGATGCATAAAATGAGGGCAGCAATTGAACAAGGTTTTCTTCTCCGTGAGTCTGTCGATAATTTCTTTTGGATGAACCAGTCTTTAAACACTGCCAGAACCTGGCAGTCCATTTCTGTCCATTTCTCTGTCGTCCAGCTGTGTGTCTTTCAAACTCTCTTGCCTCCTCTGCACTGTTTTGTTCTTTTCTTTTCTTTTCTTTTCTTTTCTTTTCTTTTCTTTTCTTTTCTTTTCTTTTCTTTTCTTTACTGGGGACAGTTCAGCTATTAACCATGCATCCAAAGTTTTGTGCTCTCCAAATATATGAAAATTAATATTAGGAAGAGGAACAGGAGGCTAAAGTTTGTTGATCTTTTGCCACAGCTGACGTTAATTTTACCGGACTTCTTTCTGCAGATTGATCGACGTGTTCCTCCAGCACTATCTATTTTACATGGCAACGGACTGCTATGCATAGCAACGGTGTGCTGTACTTGACAACAGTCTGTTTGTCAGAAATAACAGACCTTAGAATGTGGTGATTGACCAATCAGAATGGAGTATTCAACAAGGCAGTGTAATAAATTACTGTTAACACTGCTGACCAGTGACTCTACAAATAAAAAAGGTATACAAGTGAACAGATTTTTAATTTAATCAGATAACGTTAGATCAATGTCCTTGCCAGTCAGTTGAAATATGAAATATGAAATAAAAAAGAAAACAAGCAGCACTGTCAACAGACATGTTTACTGTTATTTGTTGTCCTCCAGCATATTCTGGGCACATTTCCCTGCCTGTAGAGCATATTATAGAAAAAAGCACTCTAATATTCTGTGCAAAGATTTAGCATACTTTGCAGTATAGCTTTGTAGTGAAATATTTTACCATTCCTCATCAAGGTCAACCCTTCTCCCATGCATTCCTGCTGTAGAGATCACGATTTCTCTGAAAAGCTCCATTTGTATAGATCTGAGTGCAGTTTGATCGGATCTTGCTGGCTCTAATGAGTCGGCAACACCTTGGTAAGCTGCCCCTTCATCCCTCCAGAGATACATTGAGACTAAACACCAAATGAGGTCCAAAAGTAGCACAGTGGTGCCACGCTGCTCTTTGACTCAGGTTTCAAAGTCCTGCGCAGGCTTCCAGTTTCACTTTCATTCATGCAAGAGCAGGCATGTCCCGTATTATTGAATTAGTACAGGAAATGTTGAACATTATTGTTCTTGTGTCGCCACACTAAAGTTATGGGAAAACAAGAATGGCACTCAGAGAGCGCAGACCTCCGCCAAGGATAATGGTGCGTTCATGTGTTCATGAGCTTAATGTGGAAACATGGACGCTACAAAGAAGACTTTAAACAACATGTTGATAGGTGTTTCCAGTATTTGCATGATAAGAGGAAAGGAAGGCACCAATGAAAGTGAAAAATAATTTGTGTATCCGCCTCATGATTTGGGTTCTTCCTTGGTCCTGACCGGTACTTTTTCCGTAATCCTGCTGATCGACAGACAAACAAACAAACAAATCAAACCAAAAACATTACCTCCTTGACAGAGGTAAGAAAGTACAGAAAGATAGATACACATCAAAGGTTGTGAGTCTGCATTTGTCTGTTTTGTGTTTTATGGAGGGCTGGAAAAAGCCAGAATGGAGTCTGTCTGAAGATGGATTGTTTATATGTTCTCTGACCCGCCTCCATGACATTTATGGTTTCTCTGACTCAGAAATTGAAGGATTGGGTAAAAGATTTGAATTAAGTCTTCTGGTATTCCAGCCAGCCAGTCTATTCAAGGTGTGACCAAACCTGATAACAGAGCTGCCTCACTATGGGAGGCTCAGGTACAAGTAGGGTTACAGGCTGAGTAAAGTCTCCTACAGGCTGTATGACATTTAAAATCAAAGCAAACTCACTCGGCAGCAGTACACCAGGGCTCCTCTTTGTTTGATAAATGTTAGATTGAGTGAATATTCATATTCACTGAAGGTCCATGTTGACTTTCCTGTGTGTTTGTTCTTCTTTTCTTAATATTGTAGATTTAACCTTTGACCAGAAAACATTCCTTTTATTTGTTAATATGCCAGTTAATTGTTCAGTGTAATTTGTAATTTATATTCACATGCAGCACCCCCGATCGCCAGAATAAATGCCAATAAATTGGCATTGTACGTTTCACAAACCACGGATATCAACGTGATCTCATGGGAAAGCGTATAAATAGGTAACCTGATGGCGCTTTGAAAAAATACCTGGCAGGTGATTGAATTGTCTATCAAACTCGTACCAGTCAGGAGAAGTGCAGAAAAGTCTTCAGTGTTGTCTTTCAATTAAGAAATATTCTCCAGTTATGATATAACTGATGCTATTGCGGTATCGCAGCATCAACGCAGAGCCACCATTGTCGTGCAGCTCACACACCTAACCAATTCCTGTAGCTCCTCGCAGGATGCTGATTGATCAGATCTTGACTGGACCCAAACGATTTTGTGATATCGCGGGAATCCAGCTGCCATGCAAGGTAAATAAATAGGACCCCTTGACATCACTTTTACACGCCAAGCTATGACGCTTCACTACGGTTGCAGTGGTGTGAATTAAAACAAAACTTAAGTTTAGGCAACAAAAGCAGGTGGGTAATTTTAGGAAAACAACATTGTGGTTTGGGTTAAAATACAGGCATTTGTTACATAATCAACTAAATAACAAAAATCAACGGTTAAGTTAAGATAACTTGTTTGTCCCTTGTTGGTCTGGAACAGTGGTCTGCTGCTTTGCAGCCGTCTCGCCATCACAACATCCTAATGAGAAACTCAGCTCATACATGTGATCTGCAATATAATAAGAATTTAGAAATGCTGACTGTAAATAGTGTCCCAACACTATGTTTGTCTCCATTGTTAACCAGCTCAAACTACAGAATTACCAGATGATTCGTCCCGATTCTACGTGTAAAAAAATAAAAAATAAAAAAAACTAATCAAAATGTGGTCAGAATGGTTATGGCAGCTCCAACAGCTCTGAGACGCAATCTGCAGGCGACAGATTTGAATCGTAGACTCCCACACAGTACGAGATATCATGTGCTGACTGTCCACATTGACCTGTCTTATCCTGCACAGAGCAGTGCAGACTCTCCATGCTGTTGAGAATCAATTATTCTGGCTAAACTGGAGTTAGAATCAGCTCTCATATTGTGTAGTGAGTTCTCTGGCTAGACAGACATCCAGCATGGACAGCGAGTCGGTATCCATTAAGATTAGTCAAGATTCAAGCTTTTTTTTTTTTTTTTTGCTGAATTGAATTCATATTAAATGGTATCACTTTCTCATAAGGCATCCTTTATAAAGTGGTTTAATTAATGGTTAATGTTAAACCATGAATAAGAACCACCTTTGGGTTGCCAGGTTTTTGTCTTTTTCCTCCAATGGACCATTTGCAACGTGATCTCATGGGGAAGCGTATAAATAGCACGCCACATTTGCCGTGTTTCGTGTGTCATGTAATGTATTTCTAGCTTTTTGCGTGTCATTTTACGCCCCCGTTCTCATTAACAACTTATAACATACTGATGCTTTCGGGACCCTTTGATGTCACTTTTAGATGCCTAACTTTAACACTTCACTATGGTCGCAGGTTTGTGAATTAATAAATGACCTTCAGTTTAGGAAACAAACCTAGGTGGTAAGTTTAGGAAACACATTGTGATTTGGGTTAAATTTTGGGTTTGAATTAACTTATGTACGTAAATTACATAATCAACATAAATAACCAAAATCATCCGTTAAGTTAACAAAACTTGTTTCACACGGGACACGAACAGCAATATTAACGCAGATGGGGTTACAGTTGAAATTCCTTTGCAACTACATGATGTAAAATGACACCCCCCCCCCAAAAAAAAGCATTATGATACTATGCTAAATTACTTAACAAATTGCCGTGTTATTCATACGCTATTTCGTGAGAGCAGGCTGGTAAGGAGGGCGGGAATGTGGCGTAACTCA
>JAOVVB010156017.1:0-11719 GCA_028570985.1 Heterobranchus longifilis | reverse complement strand
GTGTGTGTGTGTGTGTGTGTGTGTGTGTGTGTGTGTGTGTGTGTGTGTGTGTGTGTGTGTGTGTGTGTGTTTTCACAATCCCACAATAAGCCATTGATACCGCACTAAGTGAGCTGACAATCATGCCAACTTTAAAATGCACTTAGTGCAGTTAGAGTTCTTCCAGAGTTTCTTATAAAGGCTAACGCAGCATCAACTAAAAACTCAAATGCTGGATTGTGTATAAATGTCCACAATTATGCATGAAATTGCAGTCCTAATTATTTTGTTGAATACTTTGACTATGATATTTTGATCATGATTTAATCTTGGTGATATTCATTAGTTGCAACTCTGAATCCTAATCTCACGGTTAGTTAGTCAAAGTGAAACCCTAAATTTGCAAACACAGTTTAAATGATCTCTTTCCGTGAAAGGGTAATAAACTCAGCCAGAAATTCATGTTTTTCAGTGTGTGCCGAGTGGAAGAGCTGCTTGTGCCTAACATTGAATTGTCATGCTATCTGTTGATTGTTATTGTTGATTCTGTCATAAGAGCTGTCTCTCTTGTCTCTGAAGGGCCGCCTTTGTATCTGCTTATCTTTCACTGCTTTTTATCAGATTGTATTTTCAATGCTTTTATTCTTAACGTCTGTGCTTTTAACTATTGCCTGCCTTTTTGGCTAACTGGCATATTTTCAGAAATGTTATTAATATGAATTGTCCCTGTCAAATAAAGTAATAAACTAAAAAAAAAAAGGTCAAGTAAACTAAAAACCTAGAAAAAGGTGTCACACAACTGTTTTTTTGTTATTTATGTGATGTTTCGTCCCGCAGGCCTTCTTCAAGATCAGACAACAAAACTTTTGTTGGCTGATCTTTAAGAAGGCCTGCGGGCTGAAACGTCATCAAATAAATAAGAAAAATGCATATGGAGCAAACACCTTTTTCTTGTCTTCTAGTTTGCTTCCAGTGATCAGCACTTCACTGCTAGCCTTAGTGTGCGTTACCTTTCTATATTAAACAATTGTTGGAAAACATCGTAATGGGCTGCAGATTTAGGGAGAAATTGTTCATCTTTTTGTTACCAGAGAAGTATTGGCTAAAAAAAAAAAACCTCCTCTGCAATATGTTACAGCAGCTGAAGAAGAAGTGAGGCGGAGAGTAACAAATCATCTTTGGTTAAGGAATAAATTGTCAGTATGACACAAACTGTTTCACTACTGTCAACTACTGGCATTGATTTATTAGACTGAAGGCCTTCTTTCAGATTAACTGTCTGAGTTACTGCGAGGAGTGATAGCCACAAGAGTTTCAAATCAGTTTTCAAGCTGTAACATTTCTTGTAACATTTGGAAACATTCTCAACTTTTATCAGAGCTTTGATTTACTAAGAACTTGGAAGTTGGGAAAACATGATGTTGTCCATACAAGTCATCTAGTCGTTTTCAATCATCAAGTGGAAACAAGCCGAGTAAGTCATGAGTATAAGAATACTTTGATTAGGATTAGCCCAGTTTGCACCACCTCCACTTACCAGTTTCCTGGGGACATGTCTTTGAGAGGCTTGGTAATAAATTATTTTTATTGGTTTTTATTGGCTATGCTGTTCACACTTGTCCCGTCATGCATAAGGAAGTAATACAACCACACAACACTGAAGCAGCAGGAGCATGGCATCACTTCAACACCTAATACTTACCATCAAACTAGTTTTGGCAGAGATTATTGTGAATGTTTTTGCTGAATACATAGATCATAGTGACATGTTTATGTATGAACATCATCAAAAATTAAACTGCTGCCATCCATTTCTTTGTGACAAAACATAGTTTACAGGCCTGCAATAAGAAAGCTGTACACATTGGGGTTTTTTTGTTTTTTTACTGTAATCACTGGTGTTTAATATACTTATTACTTAATTTACTTTATATAACCTTAGATAGATAGAAAATATTAACATGTCCTCTGTTCCTCTTTGAATTGCAAATTATTATAGTAAATGTACTCATAACTCTGTAATTCATATATGAGTGAGTGCATAAGTTAGAAAGCAAGTAAAGCAAAAGATTGAATGGAATATGTCTAAGAAGGGCTGGGCAATATGATGATATATATCATCAAAATGATATTATAATATCTATAGTATATATTTTTCTAAATCGTTTTTATTGCGGTGTCCAAAGTGGCCAAACTGCATTAGGGCAATATTTACATCATGTGGATGACTTTTCGTTCTGATCCTTGCAAGGGGGAGCTGGAGCAAACCACAGAGGAGTATAGAAAAATAGGCTTTATCACATGGTTATTTCATATAGATTATTTAATTATTGAATTGCCAGAAAACATGCTATATCATGATGTATATCGTTATGGAGATATGAAATCACCTATATCGGGATAGAAGCAACAGGCTACATATACGGCAAATATACAGTATCTGCCGCACACATCTGTGATTCTATGTTTATTGTAAATATATGTATTTTGCTACCTCGTTTTCTATCTGCATATGCTGTACAGCACTTTGTAACATTGTTTTAAAAGGTGCTATATAAATAAAATTAAACTTACTTACTTTCATCAGCACTGCACAGCAAGAGAGATAACATACCTGGTCAACAATTTCACGGAGCCCTTATCACAGAAAAATGTCAGACAAGTATGGAAGCCAAGTTTGTGCCTGTCTGTGTGTCTCAGTTATCATGTGGGATCAACCTGGGCCTGTTACCCCCATTGTACACTAGTGTATGATATTTGCGTGTGTGCGTGCGTGCCTGCGTGCATGTAAATCTGTGATTTACCTACAAGTGTTTGCATGAGTTTCATACCTGCATGTGGTTTCCTGAGGTGAGAGGACCTCGGTTCGTGGCAGCCACAGAAGCTTCCTCTTTCTTGAATAGAGCGCGTGTTTCTTGCCCTCCGTTCCGTTTGCTCCGGGTTAGAGTGACAACCCTCGCTGCGCACCACACATGCCTCGCTCTCACTTGTGGTCTCTGTGTGGTAACCTGCCTTCCTCTCCTCCACCAACTTCTTCCTCTCCTCTGCTGACACCTCATCCCTCGCTTCCTTCCTCTCCTCCTCCCTCTCCTTCCTCTCTTCCAGTGATTGTTCACGCAGAGGTAGGCAGGGTACAGCTGTCTCAGGCTCTGAGAGGGAAATGGCAGTCTCATAGTCTGTGTTGTTGGCTGTGCTGGTGTCGGGGAGTAAAGGTTTTTCAGTGCTGGACTGGGCTGGAGTGAAGAAAACCTGAGGAGAGGACATTTCATGGAGTATGTGTCAAAACAGAACATGCTTCAACGGCATTTTAAAATGTTACATTCAAATATAAGAACAATTGTGAAATCCAATGAGGCAAAAAGCTGACAAGTTTACAGAGAGGAGAACCCACATTAGTATGCATTTAGTAGGCAGATATTTGTGTCCTCCGGCAACAAAGTGTGCATGTTCAGACAGTACAGTCGTACAGCATTCAACCTCTGTGTAGTGCAGAGCTTTGTCTTTGCAGCTGCTATACTGGGTAAATTGTTTTCTTTCTCAAGTTCCCTCCTCTACCAGGAAATAAAAAATAATAAATTCTTTGAAGGAGAAAAAGTTGTGAGCACAACAGTGTGAAATGTGGAAGGCAGTTTTCAGACATGCGTGGGTTTTCTTTTTCATGCCTTAGCTCTTTCAATAAAACGACTTTTCATGCCCGGTGCTCAATTTTTATGCCACATTTCACAGATTCCACACAGTGGTCATAAATATACCTCCTTTATGGTTTTTGTTCTTGACATCCAAGGGCACCTGTGGTTTTGTTGTCTATTCCCAAAGCACTAATAGTGCAATCTTTTTTTACAAATACATTCCACTCAACATTGTATGCTTACAAGCAGCATTTTTTTTATTTATTGTTCAGATAATTTAGCATGCTTGTTGCAGTTTTATCAAGAAATAAATGCACTATGATTACAAGCAACTTTTTATCATAACATAATACTGTTTGTCAAAACTGATAAACAGTGTTGTGCTAGTTACTGAAAAATAGTAATTAGTTACAGTTACTAGTTACCCCATTAAAAAAGTAACTCAGTTAATTTACTAATTACTTCCACCAAAAAGTAATGCGTTACTGCGATAAGTAAAGTTTTAGTTACTTTTTAAATCTTTCTTCTTCACGGGATTACTTGAACACACCACAAATTGACGAGGGGCAACCGAACGCTCCATTAAGCTCAGTGGTCAGTGCCCGCACACATTTTGTTGTTTGTTTACATAACTCAGAAGGCAACTGTTGCCACACCGGTGACTTTAGGGACACAGGAGGATTTTACAGTTCTTTTGTTTCTCCATCATCTCCAACTCCAGCAGTGGCTGTGGTGTTTGGAAAAGTACAGCTGCAGGCTAACTGTTACGGTAAGCTAACTGTTCACTGTTTTAATCCTTTTGAGTGTCATACAGACGCTTTAGATCACTTAGCTTGAATGTTACCTGCTGTAGTTTGCATGAGTCATAAGTCTGCTCTACTTTTGTCATCATATTTTATCTTAAAATATCTCCAAACTGCAGACATTGGCTCCTCCGCCTCCCTGTTCAACTGACAAGAACATTACATTAAATAAATAACTTGCTGCGAATGGCTCAGGCCCATCCTCCATCCAGGATATGGTCAAACCAGCCCTTCCACTACACTCTACTTCCAAATGGTTTGCTACTCCCTCACTATGATGGGGGCCTAGCTGTCTTTCAACAAAATCCTGACCATATGCTGTCCTGGCTCCACAATAGTGGAAAGAGCTCCTTAATGACATCAGAACATAGAAAACATACACATCTTCTGTCGCAGACTGAAAAATCACCTGTTCAGACTGCATCTTGGCCCTTGAGGAAAAAAATGTTCCCTAACTTTTTCAGCTTGAGACCCAAAGGAGAAATTTGGTGTCTCCCTGGGACCCAAACTTACAAAAATATATCATGAATTGCCATGACATCTACATTAATAAACTACTGATTAAGAACACAAGAAACCATGAATTTAAAATGTATATGAAATGTGTCTATTTCATTATAAAAAAAAAGTACATCAAATCAAATGGATCAAATGGAAAATGGATTCACAAATCACAGCATTGTTATGCATTTATCTCTGCCAATTTGCGACCCAATAAAAACCCATTTTGGGTCCCGACCCTAACTTTGGGAAAGACTGCTATAGATGATTCAGAAAGACAGAGAAAAAGTGTAAAATGAGCACACTACCTGGGAGGTAGATACAGCCACACTGAAGCTCTCTGGAGCAGGTGGGGGTTCAGGTGGAGCTGTGTCAATAGCCGGCCCAGGCACAGAGGCAGATTCTGGGGTGATACCAGATCCGGGGCTGGGAGCTGGCAGAGCATCCACCTCGGATACAGAATCCTCCGTGATGGGGATGAACTCTGAAGGGGTGATGGCTGTGGTTCGGTCCTCTGATATGATAGGGGACTGGAGTGAGCTCTCGCCTCCGGCACCGAGCAGCTCGCCTGGCCATGACCCCGGGGTGAGCCCTCCCGCCCCTGGAGTGATGGTGGTGGAGCTCGGAGGTTCCAGATTCACTTCTGGAGGTCTGTGGTGATCGGAGGTGCGGGAGAAGCGGTGGTGAGCTGAGAAAGATTTGGGCAGCAGCTGTTTTTTCCGTGACGACCGCTTGTTGTTATTACTGCCACCACTGTAGTCATCGAGGAACCCGGAGTCGTCGCCCTCATTGGCCCCTGAGCCGCTGATACAGTTTATAAATACATTTCTATTGGCTGTGGAGGAGGAAGAGGACGCCTTTTCAAAATCCTCGGTCTGAGAGCGTGTGATTTTCTTTTGCTTGTGGCTGCCGAACCCAAATGAGTGCCGTGACTTGGGGCGTCCACCACCTTCACTGAAACCCGTTGACGATGACGTTGTTATCGTCTGCTGGTTATTTCCATTTGAGTCAGTGCTCTGTGTCAGCGGGGGGGTGAGGTTTAGGTTGATCGGCTGGACACGTGGCTCACTGTTCCGTTTGGCTGAGAAACTAAGAGATGGAGTTCGGAAAAGGCTCCGGCGTTTCCCGGTACTGCCAGAACTGGAGTTGGTGCTGGAGGGCGAAGAGGTATGGACGCCATTTCCCTGTCCACCTGAAGACGGAGAGGAGGGGAGAGACTCCTGCCTCTTACTGCTGCTGCGGCGGAAGATTGGCAGACGGGACACAAGTGTGGAACGGCGTGAGCCTGATTCACCCATCTAGAAGCTGAGGGGGTGGGGCACTCTGAGGGAACAAAAAAAAAAAAAAGAACTTTTAACGGATATAACATGCATCAATATAGATTCATATTCATTAAATCTATTGTTGGGAAGTGATTTGTGTTGTTGAATTGTTGAATCTGTCATTATTTATTATTTATCATGTATTATTATTTATGTGCTTAAATGTTCGTTAAAAAGGAGATGCTGCACCTCAAATAAAAAAGCGATCGCTCACATTCACTAACCTTCTACAGTAAGTGCTGCACCCATACACAACCAAATTTATTTTATATAAAAAAAATAAAAATACAAGGAGCTTCAGTGTTCAGGCTGTTTGAGGTGAGAAATCTCACATTAACAGATCACATTTCCCACGCTGAATGAGTCAAAACAAGTTGCTGCTGCAGATGCTTCTGTTGCAAATGATGGTGTGTCATATGTGATGTATTTTTGCTATTCAGGCATTGATAATTAATGTGTAAACAAAAACAGTGTTTGTTATGCAGAACCACGTGAGAAGCAGTCATAGAACTGTTTGGAAAAGGGCAGGCAATTTCTTTTTTTGTTATCAATTGTTTTTATTTCAAAGAAAAAAAGAGTAGAACATGAGTCTTTGCAATAACAAAATTGACTTGATGTAACTAGTCATTTTCTGGGATGGTTACTTTCGGTCTATAAAACTCTCCAGTTCTGATATAATTGATGCTATTGTGAGCCATCTAACCTCTTTAGGAGCCGCCATTGTTGTTTTGAACAAACAGTCGCCTCTCCGTGTCGTCACACACACCTAAACCACGGCCATAGCTTCCAGTACAACCTCACAGGACACTGATTGGTTCAAAAGATCAGCGGTTCAGACACAAACATAAATGAAGCCTAACTAGATGGATTTTCGTATGATCTTGTGATCCCACGATTCTCGCGCGATATCACAAGAATCCAGCTGCCGTGCAGGGTAAACAAAGTTGTTACAAACTCTGAAAATGCCTAGCATACTAAGATTCTTGGCTGACGTGCAGTTCTGTTTCTGGTACATCCGTACACGACAAGAATAAAGAATGTGAAAGCTCACAGAAAGAGAAGCTGAATTTGTCATTCTAGTATTTGTATCCCTAAAACTCACTGCCATCTGACATTTTCCACTAAAAAAGAGCCATCACATTTATTTATTTTTTATATTTATGATGAGGCAAAGCAACGTGATCTGTACCAAAACTCAAAACATAGTCAGGCACACAGAGCTTATGTTCTAGTTCAGTCTAAAGATGAAAAGAAAGTCTGTCATTACCACAGGTATGAGACCTGGAGGGTTTACTTCTCTTTAACATGCCACATATTACAATTAACATTTATCTGACAGCTAAATCATGAAGAGACAGGGCTGACTGACCCAGAGGGAGAGACAGAGACAGAGACAAGGAAAAATAAAAAGGTATGATCCATTCCGACTATGCTCCCAAGCATTTTGTGTATGTATTGATTAAAGCAGTTAATGACTTGTTTGAAACATGCAAAAGACAAAAAGCAAAGTGCCGGGAGCTCTATTGAAAAGATTATCATCTCAGACAAAAGATCCATGATAGAATAGAAGAATGAACTGGGAAAAATTATGACAAGCCTTAATTTCCTGGCCTGTGGGTCAGATACATTGAATATTAACTGCACTGACTGTCTTTAAGAGTAAAACCTGAGAGGGTGTAAAGCTACAACACTGTGTATAATCCTCCACTTCATGTAATCTTCACTTACAAAACTCTTTATAGATTTTACAATTAGCAAGCCTCTTATTAAACGCACTGCAAGCAGGGTTATTGTCTCGCTGCTTGTAAGAACTGACTGAAGTTCCAAGCGTTGAGTCACAGATTATGGGAGACATTGGTTTTGGTAAATACTCACATGTTCATTGTTTTCTGCATTTAATTAGCCAAACAGTCACTATGTAGTCCTCGTAATGTTGAAGAAGGTGCCTCTGTGAGAGCTACTGAAGCATCTTGTTTTCGATCTGTGTAATAAGCTTAGCCTACATTAACACCCTTTACTGAAGTGGCTTATGAGTGGCTCACCTCCTTGAAAATAAATTTGATCAAGTTCTAAATACAGTGATGCAGTTCCTATTTTCATACCAAGTTACCTCAGCGTAATATATAAAAAGTAGGGGTCGACCAACTAATTAATCAGGCTGATTAATGACATTTTGAGATAATCATCCACAAGGCCAATTAAACAAAACATGTCTGCAGACACATCTGCAGGTAGCTTAGTTTATACATTTCTGAAACAATGCTGCTTGGTGGTCCTGTGTGTTTTTTTTCATGTACGTTTATACATTTCAGAAACAAAGAGATACTGCTATCTGCTGAATAAGTGTTAAATAAATGTTCAAATGTCACATTTGTTATTTTATCAGACGCAAAAAACAGAAAAACAAAACAATATCGGCATTATAAATTGCCCTCGGCCTCCTCCCTAAATATCGACATCAGCCATTGGAAACCCCATATTGGATGACGACTAATAAAAAGATCAATAAATATTGTCAAAGACAGAGGAGGCCAATAACATTTGATGACATAGTAAACAATGAAATGATATATACACACAAAATGCAGTTACTTTGCTTTGTCTGTCTTGGATCAAAGCTGTCTGTGCAGATCAAAACTACACGGCAGGTTAGCAGCCTTGTCAAACATTTCGAGTAGGGATAGACCGATTAATCGGCCAGCCTGAAAACATTTTCTGTAAACATTTTTCTGTCATTTTTCACTTTTTTCGAAACATTACGACTGATGCAGATCTACAAAAGCAGCAAAAACAAAGAGATGCTACTTGGTGGTCGTGTGCACTAATGTTGTTTTTATTTATGTACCTTTATATATTTCAGAAACAAAGAGATGCTGCTATCTGCTGAATAAGTGTTAAATAAATGCTCATTAAAGCAATTTTAAATTGTTGTAGGCTATTTCTATCAGATGCAAAAAAAACAAAATCGGCATTATAAAGCAGCCATCGGCCTTGGCCATTGAACAACCCATATCGATCGACCACTAATTTCTACCTAAGAATAAACCTAAGAAAGTCCTGGAATATCCAGAAGGGAGCTTTGTCCTCTGGACTGGGATTTTACCAGTTTGTACCACAAGGTGTGGCCAAAAATCCACGATGGTCAAGGTGGTTGCAGAGGTTCTGCAAATTCTGACTGTGTTTCTCACGTTCATATATTATACATTCTATGCTTTCTCATCTTTTTCTCACGTTAGCCTTGTTGCATGTTTTCATTTTTTTTTATTAGTTTAATGAAAACAGTTCAGGCAGGCTTGGAGGGAAAATTAAATAAACAGTTGTTTCGGTGTTGCATCCAAAGTCAGCGAGACTTCAGCTTCAGTTCATCCGAAGTCGGCCAAGAAAAGGCTGCTGCAGGTTTAAACAGAGTCCACTGATCCAAACAAAATTACAGTTATTGTTTATTCAATTTATGTCGAGATTTTTCAAGTGAAAGCTAAGCATCTTTTCTGTTCTTGTCTTTGTTAGAAGCAGAGAGAAGGCGAACATTGGCTGCTACAAGAGAAGAACGACACCACCTGTAAGCTGCCTGCGGTCCTGCTTTACAGGTAAGATGCTCATTCAGACGCTTCAGGGGGCAGAGATGAAATAATAATACATTTTTTTAAAGGAGATATAGAAGACATATATATGATTAAAATTAGGGCTGGGAAATAGGGCCAAACTCACGGTATTGGTCATTTTATATCTCGATAACGATATATATCATGATATATATTTTTTCCCCCTAATAATTTAATAAATAAATAGTCTATATGAAATAACCACATGGTAAAGTACTCCTGTGTGAATAAAATACTTGACAAATTAAAAGTGCTTTCTCATTTAATTAAGAATTTTAGTGAATTGGGGAATTTTAGGGAATTGCGCAGGACTTTGTGATAAATCATGTGTTAAAAACAAACTATTTAAAAGAACAACATCACTGTATTGTAAAATAAAGCCCTAGCTAAAACTACCACACATTTGAAGCCATAAAATGAAAATGAAATTGCAGCCATATTAATATTGAAACCATAGAAAAACTATGAGTGCAGAGATCAAATCTCTGTCTGTGCTGATGTTGTGCTCCAACTGTCACACCTGACACTGAGGAGATGCACAGGTGCCACATGAGGGCAGTGTAGGTTTAATAATGTTGAGAGGACACCAGTCCAGCACACACAGCAACACATTTAAAACAGCTGTTCACAACTTGAGAAAACATTTTCAAGAGTGATCCAAACTTTATTTTTTCCAAATAAAAGTATTGTTGCTTATGCTTTTAGGCAGAATCTTTTATCTAAAGTAGTAAAGTGAAAGTGCAGTTTTAGTAAGGAAAACCACAATGTTTTTTTAGTTTTACTATATTGCCCCACACACCTGCACCAGTATCTGGCTGGTTAAAGCACATACCATAGAACTGCAACATCCGTGTTTGGATTCCAGCTGAGGACCTTTGTTGCATCATCTCTGTCTTCCTGTCAACCTCTTCACAATCAACTCTCTGTAAAGGTGAAAATGCCATAAAAAATTATCTTAAAGTTATGTAAATACACATGTTTTTGTTGCTACACTGTAAAAAAACAAAAAAAAGGTCAACATGATAAGTCAGTGTAGCGTTTCAGGTTACGTAAATATACATAAGAAATGGAAGAATTTCACAACACATGTTTTGTATAGTTTAGTTTGTTTAACTTCTGGAGTAATTTATTTGTATATATTTTTTATAGTGTATATTTCTGGCATACTGGGTTATTATTCATTTCTTCTGTATTGAAGGTTTTTAAAGGAAAACGCTGAGTTCCATTCTTATTTAAGTGGACAAGCTGCAGTAATCAATATTTTTATGGGTCAAAGATTTAACTGTTCAATACAAAGATTTGACTATTTGTTCCTTTTTTTCCATCTGGCATTTAGAACATTAATTGATATGAGTTTCAGGGATGATTCTGACCACATTAACATAATAAACACGGCCCGGCGCAGTTTTATAATGAACAAACATTTTTTTACATTACTCAACGGGTGGCAGTCCGTGCAGTCTGTCCGGGGGATTCCACTCGTCTGGTCAGGGACCGCCGCTCGGTGTGGGAGGCCTCGTCTCCCCACATTTCCTCCGTGGCGGTGCACCGCGACCGGCTCTAGGTCGGCTAGGAAGGTGGCTTGCAGCTCAGCTGCCGTGGACTTAAGCTGGAGATATACTAGACAGTGGATAAACTGAGACCCCAAAACTTGGAGTCATTTCCTGCATCTGTGTCACGTGTGTTTAGTTACGGCCCTGCAGGTCCTGAGTGTATTAAACACACTTGTGAACACGTGAACACAGATAACAGTCAACAAAGTAAATACTGGACCCAGTTTTCACATTTCTCCTGAACATTCTGACACTAAAATGGCATTTTTCAGACGGACAGATCAGGAGAAAATTAACTTTGTTCGAGACCTTTTTCTGTCTCAGCAACGA
>JAOVVB010155996.1:0-11720 GCA_028570985.1 Heterobranchus longifilis | reverse complement strand
CCCCCCCCCCCCCCCCCTCACACACACACAAACACACACCCCCACACACACAACATTCACACCCCAGCTCATAGCTCCTCATTGCTTCCCTGTATGTTGCCTGTGCCCCCAAGTGGTTGAAAATGATAACTGCATCGGTTTTACAACTGCATCTGATTTAAACTTGTGACACAACTGCTTCAGTAGCCAAGGGCCCAAGACAATTGAAAACTCACTCATTTAATGTCACATTTAATTTTAAGTTTTAGATTCTAACACTTGTACTATTTAACAAACACCGAGAGGAAGTGACTAGAAATAACAAATGTTTTCAAAATGGTGCACTGCAACAAATGCAACTCAAAACATCTTTACATAACTCAAAGATACTTAAAATGAATGGATATTTCTCACAAAGGAATGAGCATTACTCCTCCTCTATCACGGTCTAAGGCTCGAGATCAACAATCACAATATGTATGTGAATAGAAGTGCTCCTGAATCGATAAAAATCTGCTCTAACTGTCACTTCACTGAGTTACAAGATGGCAGAATGATATCGTTGTTAATAATGTAACAACAAATGGAGCAATTTATTAATCTTGGATACATAACTTTCCTTGTCTTTACAAGGTGTTCTGTTCTTTTGTTACTTCCTTGAGATTAATAAAATGACCACAAAACAATCTAAATATGAGGTGATTTTTTTTTAAATATTTTTTTTTTTTTTACTACCACGGTACTGCTTTTCCCCCACATTTTCTTTTGTGGAAAACAAAGCTAAAGTTAAGCCACCATTTGCATGTGTCGTCACTGAACGGTCAGGCTTTTTAAAGAGGAATTTTAAGTAATAAAGCTGATGCTCCCTATAGTGTTGTAATGACAGACGCTTCATTCTTTTAACCAACAGGGATGCCTTTTGCCCTCGACTTCTGCCCAGCCCCAAGCCTTTAATTAAGACTGGCTTAGGCCCGATTGATCCTGACACACCAGGAAGTTTCTTGAAAATCTGACTGCCAAAACCATGGAAGTATTATATAGGCCACAACCCCCCATAGCAGCCCACAGCCCCTCCCCACACCCCACATAAAAAAGGATTGTAAGCTGAAAGCCCTTCTAGTCAGTCCATGAGACCTTACATGATTGAGGTATGCCTACACATTCTGCATTAACCCTTAGCGACTACATCAGACTCACTTATCTACATTAATTATTACAATACCCATTATAAGAAATAAGTTGTTAGAGGAAAGCAATGCAGTTCTTATTCTCTATCCCCTTCTTTACACACATATTCAATGTTTGTAGTCTGTTTTGCACTTAGTCTGCACCACAGAATGGCTTGACAACAGTAATTCAATTATTAGCTCATGTAAAGTTGGTTGTATCCTCACTTCTAACTTTGTTATGGCTCTATATGTCAAATATGTTGGAAGAAAATCCAGCAAAATGTCTCCACAACAACAGGCCTAACACACCGCCACATCATTAAATCAACAACACATTTCCTGTAGCAAAAGCTGTGATGCAAATAGGAAGCTGGGATTGTCAGATTGTCGCAGCTCTGTGTGCTGCGGGTGTTGTGCACCACATGGAGAGAATTCTTGTACCTGCTTTCACCGCAACACCGCCACTGATGAGTCAGTGAGCCCCATGAAAGTGCAAGAGCTCCACAAACACTGCCTTCGTTTTATGGTGTTCCAGTATTCCACGGGGCCAGAACTGTCTGATAATGTTAACGTATGCTAGGGCTGCACGATATGAGGAAAATGTGATTATTTTGACTGATATTGCAATTGCGATATGAGTCACGATATTAGAGGGAATGATGATGTTAGCATCACTATTCTCATTTTCATTGGAAAAATATGTTAAAAATGATCAAAGTGGGATTTTTGGGAGGTTTTGTACCAAACAAACATTTTTTTTTCTTAAGTCTGTAGAATACAACTTGTAGGCCGGGACATCTCTGCATCACCACAATACTTCATTCAGAATGGTATTTTCACACATATTTTTCCTTTAATAAATATTGTGCCTCCTGCGATTTGCATATTGCACGAGTCCATACACACGATTTTGATAACATTTAATTGTGCAGCCTTAATGTATGCTACACTAGATTACATGCAAAATAAAAATCAACGCATGACGAGAATTCTTTTTTTTAGTAGCTGACAAAAAAGATGATTTGTTGGACGATATAGGTCTAAAGTTTAGGGGTTTGACACACACACCTTTGAATAAGGACACCTTAGGCACCCGCCTCCTTGTGTCAGATTTTAGGAAACTGCCAAAATGCCAAGTCAATGCAAATTTCAGATCAACCGCCCTGAGTCTTCACAGTGTGACAGAGCTTCCACCTGAAGGGGCTTGGACGTGTCCAAGAGAAGTTTAGAGTTAAAGACTCTGACCTGCTGGAGGAGAAGCTGTTAGCTCCAGGGTAAACAAAACAGGGGCAACATGTCAATGTAATGCATGCAAGCAGCCATTCAGTAAATACTGCATTTAATGCAAATCTACCAAATCCATGCAGCATTGGGGGTACAGACCTGGGTCAGATAAGGTGTGTTGACCCATTCACATCATCAGATAACACATTGTTTTTCCTGGAAAATTTAAAAAAAAGTGTTGACCACTGATGTGAGTGGATCCATGACCCTTCTTTCAACCTCAGCCTCACAGAGGTCTGGTTTACTTTAGTCAGTGATACCAACCATAGAATTACTGTAATAACACTATATGTATTTTCAGTGTCCTCTAGGCCTCTCAGCCAGTACATTGTCCATATAGAGACATTCTGTTATTTTGTTCCCAAAGCATTAGATTCACGCTACAATACAATGTAAATCAGTAAAATCAGGGTCTGAAATCAGCACCCACCACCAGCCAAATGCTGGTAAAATATGAAAGTGGCTGGTAGATTTCATAAACGGGTAACTACAGCAACAAAATTACCATTATTTTCAATCAACAATTCCCTAATAAAGTATCATCAAAATGTGTTAGTACTATTGGATTGTATTGGAAATATTGCACAGGTGTTTCTGTTGTTATAAATTGACTCAACAGCTCATTTACAGTCAAGCAAACGATGTGCAGACAGAACATGACTTATTTATTACTGAGCAATTTCTGGATATGCCAGATGGCGTTATGCTATTCTCCTACAATTCACATGTAAAGCACTATTAGAGCTTTAAGTATACTGTTACACAAGATACCAACATTTTTGTTTTCCACACTACAGGCAATGAGAGTCCATGTCGTGTAGTTCTGCAAAGGCTGATAATGAAGAATGTTGATCTAATGATGAACTGAGGGTGTTACACCGTCATACTTCCTGTAACAGCTGATGTAGCAAATCTAATGATGGTGCATTAATAGATCAACCATTCAGAAACATAAACACGGACCCAACCACAATGTGGAAAGTGACACAAGGAAAGAGCAGGACCCTACCTTGGCCTATTTCTCCATTAAGGGTGTGGTGTGGCTGTGGGTGGGCAATAACCAGTGCCCCTTCCTTCCCTTACTGGGAGGATCATGGAAACTGTCACATTTTCAACTTGTTTGGCACCAACACAATCCAGTACCAGACTGAAATAATGTATTAAAACACCATGTTGTGACAACCTTGGCAATCAAGAGGTTGGAATATAGAGAATGGTAAATTAACTGCATTTAAATGGAGCTTTTCTCGTCTGCGACCACTCAAAGCCACTGGTGGCAGATGCTACCATGCAACCTGCTCATCAGGAGCAATCATAGACTGTATAAAAAAAAATGGACAGAGTTTCCAGGCCTGAAAAGTGAAGCCAATGTGGAAGTGCTTTAGACAGGCATTCTTTCTAATGACGAGCAGCAGGGGGCGACTCCACTGGCTCCAAAAAAACGTCCAGTTAAGTCAATGAGAAAATGAGCCTACTTCTCACTGGATTTATTATTTATTATGATTGTCTAGATATGTTTTTATCTCATTCCCAGCAGAACATATTAATATGTGAAAAGATCCCTTACATTTTATCCACACTTATACAGAGATCTGGGAAAACCTGAATGCGTTTTGATATAGGCTAACATGAATGGGATTATTGGACTAACATGGAATTACAACAATAAATCTATGATTAGCATAAATTATAATGTACATGTTAGAAGCAACTTCCACCCCCCTCAGCCATAAATTCTGCTCCTCTCTATCAAAACAAAAAAACATGAGCTAAACCATGTTTCATAAAATAAGCTATAAAGTTGCACCAGATCCTCCATCACATCATTAGCAAAACAACATATCAGGGGTAAGCAGCACAATCCTCCTAAAGCTTTCCACATAAACTTAAATTCTACTTAAATCCTTCAAATGCTCGTCTCTGAGTCCAAAATGAAAGTAAACAAATACATTAGCCCCCTGGATAAGCTATAGGAATTTATGGGGCAAACAGACAGCTAGCTGTTTTTTTTTTAAATTTTCCTTTGTATGTCATACAGAAGTACGACTGAGGACCGTTGTCCGTGTGAATGAGTATTTACACGTGTGTATGAAGAATCAAATGTGGGTCTCCAGTACGCAACTGAAATGCAATGTCAAGGTCAGTAAAACTGGTCCATTGCTGGAATCCAGATTGCAGTAGTATCGGCATCAGGTACAGGAAGTCATTAAGAAGATTCCATTTGGAGTTCATAAAAGGTTTCCTGAACAGAGTGCAGAATGGGTGTTGGCATATTGTTGCTGGAAATGTCTGCTGATTGACACAGGGTATGACGGTTGACATGCAGACTGTTTTGACTGGAGTGTAGCCTAATGACCAAAGTGTTTTTGAAATGTTATGATATGGACTTTTTTTTTATCAATGTATAGCTATTTCAGAAATAAGAACTGGGATTCTTATCCAAAATGTCTGACTAGAAATGTGGACTAAAACTCAAACTCGGAGCTCAGAAAAGTGAAGATAGCCGACTTAATTTCCTCTCCAGTTTAGCAGCTGGCTTTGTCCCTCTGTAGAGGTCCTGTAGTAAAGCTGGACTTCAAAAGAGCCTTATCGCTGTCACATTCTCTCAGAAGAGAACACAGTAATAGAGACCGGATGCGCCGGCTTACACTAGGTTAGGCTAACACAAGGAGAGGAGTGAAGAAATGCTTTGAATGTTGCCTTGTAAAGGGAAGAGCTCCTGCACAGGCCTCCTGACCTTCTAACTACACTTCCTTCCCGAGAAGTAAAGGAATGCTGTGTCAGGTGGTTTTAGAAATTAGTAGGGACGTGCATTTTAGCTTTCCCCCAGTAAATTATAAAAAGAAATTTCTAATCAAAGCATTTTCCCATGCATACAGTGGTCAGTCCATGGTATTTCGAAGGTAACAACTCTGAGACCTGCATTATTAAAAAAAAAAATAAAACACACATACTGGCCACTAACCAGTCACCAAATCAACCAGAACTGAAATCTTAAAGATTATAGGCTAACTTTAATGGAATACAACTGTGCAATATTAAAAAAGAATACACAAATTGAACCAGTACAACTTGCAGACCTGCTGGTGGAGCGTGCACACAGTATACTTGGCTGAATCCTTACCTGGGTTCAACTGCCCTTTCCTGTCAATCTTCAGTTGTACAATAAAATAAAGGCAAAAAAGCAAAACAATAACCTTAAAAAAAAAAAAATACAAAAGACGCATTGTTTTTAAATGGTGCTAGCATTTGCCAAAGTCAGTAGACAGCAAGGATATGATGCTGCAAGACTTGTTTTGTCTTTAAATCATCTCATAAAGAAACCTGAACTTGAAAATAAGGCCAGCAAGAATGTGTACTATGATGACGATTTGCACTTGACTTGTTCATTCAGTTCTTATGTCTAGATTGCAATGTCTTATCTTACTTGCACTTCTTTTGCAGACAAATAGGGCACAGTATTAGGATTGGGCGATTGGAGGAATGCTATCAGCGATTGGCTGAGTCGCCGGGTGAATTATTTTGGCCGATGTCGCCCACACACCTGCACAAATATATCTGCAATCGCCGGTAGTTGGACAGACGATGGCCAGTTGGAAAATTTTAAACACATCACCCAACCCTAGTTTCCATCCATCAATTTGTTTGAAATATTTCCACACTTTGCTTGTATCTAACTGCTATTAACTGGCATCTTCCTCAGTGACCATGCACCATGACTATACCAGTCTATGTACTCCCATAAATTGTTGTACTGTACATTGCTCTACATTTATTGCTTAAGTAATTAATAATGTCTTCTGTAGACACATGTAGTAGATAATTGCACTGCAAGGCAAAAAAGTGGTGTTGTCGAATGTGTCAGAAACTCCAAATGGGAGTTTGGATTCTGCATTTTGCACACAGTGGAATCAAAATACAAAATCATATATAAAATGCATGCATTTGATTCTTCCTCTCCTTGTTTTCTTCCTCCCTCTCTCCCCTGTTTTCTCTCCTCCATCCTTGCTGGCTAACTCAGTCTAACACAAGGTCCCCACTTTGACTGTGGCTTCATCCTGTATTTTCCAATTATCACCTTTTAAAGGCCAGCTGGGTGCATTCCAAACCATCGGGGGGCAATTCCATTTGCATTGCTCTGAGACAAAGTCATGCCCAAGTACTTTCATGCTAAAGTTCATAACAGAGAGTCTAAAAGGACGCTATAGCTGTCCCCAAAGTCTCCAATATCTTCAGCCAGAACTGAGAAAATTCTATTGTTTTTCCTTTAGAAATCTCAGGATTTCAAATACTTAGAAAAGACAAGATAACTTGAAAATCTGACAGCGTTGAGATACGTTGGTGGGCAACATCCCCAACCTTTAACGTATACTGTAAGTTTGTTTAGGCTAATAAAAAACAGTGAGCAGCTTGACCCAAACTTTCTAATTTCAGACTGATCAATGTAGCTCCCCTGTGAGTGCTCTGCTCTGTTTACAATTACAGCTCATTATGCTGATTTTATTCTCCCTTTTTCAATAACTTGATTTTCAAGCAGCTCCAGGAATATTTTACATCTATTTTATTTAGGTCAATTTGTATGCCCATTGAAATTCCCTGCAATCAAAGGGCTCTTCCCTCTATTGAAATGACCATTGCATTTGTGTGTGTGTGTTGTTTGGAGGGGCAGGGGGGGGGAGTAACTGTTCCATTTGCTTTGCACATTAATGAACACTGCCTTCTCTGCCTGCCTTAAGGCTCTCTTTCTTAATGCTGGAGCTGTTCACTAGTGTAAACCTGTGTTTGATTTCTGCTCTCCATCTCGGACTGCATATAGCAGCATTTAGCTGTGAATTAATTTTCATGTTTGGATATACCCTGCTGAGGTGTGATGCCGGTGGCGCATAATCAAAGTCTGCAACACTACATATGGGTAAGATAGGCCTTGTGGGTATTTTCACAGGATCTGTAGCTGGGTGGGGGAAATTTAAAAAGCAGAGAGAGAGGGGTCAACGGGCAACAGACAAAACAGAAGTCAGCGATAGGACAATGGGACATTTGACAAAAGAATAAATCTATTGTCTTATAGAAGGGTAAGGAGCAGAGGATAACTTTTGCAGTGTGGTGGGCAGCTGTGAATGTCTGTTTGTGATAATGCGCATGTCTCTGGCCATGGGACAAGACACGCACCCACAGCCACAGCTCAAACACCAGCAGCCCTTAACATGGTGTGTCTAATGCTCCTATTTAGTGTTTGGGGTGCAGCGGCGCGTGGCCTGAGGTTTTTGGGAGGGGAGCATGGATAGCACCTAGCCTGACAGCTGCGCCCCAAACTGGAGACAAAAGCCTGAGGAAGTACCGCATCATCGAAGATGGGACTAAAAGGCATGGCAATTTGCTTGTGGTCTGCTGTCTGATTCCGTGCAGAGTCCACTTTTCATGGTGAATATGGCCCAACAGCAAACACTACACTCTTATAATGCAAGCTTACACTGGGAGCACATCTTTAAACAAATTTCACTAAAAAAAAAAAAAGGACTAGCCATCCTGTGGTACATTTAGATCAAAAGCAGAAACACAAACTACTAATTCATAACAGACTTTTTTCCCAACAAACAGAAAGAACATAGGCCACCTTTTGTGCATCAGTCTTTTCATTGGAGTTTATTTGTAATCCTTTGATAGGAGGGAGTCTCTTTGTCAATCGGGATACATCAAAGATAAGCCAACTTACCATGCTGCTTGTGTTTGTGTGTCTGTGTGCATGTCTGTATTTTAGTCTTTAACATCACAGCAAGGTATGTTTTTAATCTATTGATTTAATAAGCTTAGGTAGCAGGCTGTTGGACGTGATACATCTCCAGTCTAAAACCTGGTGTATGCTTGATGAATAGCTAATGGAATTTAAGCTGTGCAAAAAACTATGCATTTTTGTGAACATGAGTCTAATAATTTCTCAGATGTTTTATCATGCAGGCATCTGCATGTACACGCATGGTGAATATGGGAGACAACATACAGCAACAGCAAATGCTAGAACATAAGTTAAAATCCAAATAAAATCTACAAGCATTTAGCACCCAGGGTCAATTTTCATAAACACTAACCCTTTATTATCATACCCAGAGGTGTCTCCATTCATTGCTAATAGAAGCAAAAGAGATAATAATTACTTGTTTGTTGCCACATCAGCTATTAGGTGATAATTAGGCCTAGGCGATAATTTTAACTCTTTTAAATGGTTTGTTTGATCTGAACGCGTGTTCCCAGATGGATGTTTGAGTATCCTGCATTAATTATTATTGCAAATTAAAGGCCAATCAAGCCTGTGCAAAACTGGATCAGATGGTTTAATGAGGAGTTCTCGTGAGCACAAATATTACATGCACTCACATGCATGTCTTACAATAAAGTGAACCAGAAGTCAGTCTGGAGAGGTCAAATTTTCTTTTATGTTTTCAGGACGGTGGATCTGAGTTCTGGTGCGATTAGGTGAGTGTGTGCTTTACTTGGAGCCCAGATGAAACATCAGTAAATGTGAACTGCGGATCAAGAGGTACTCGCAAATGGGTGGTGTAGCCATTCCTGGCATCCATATCAATGACTAGCCTTGTTATAAAATGGAAAGCTAAATATTTAGAATACATCTTAACAGCAAAATAGGAAAACTATCCATCCCTCGCATAAAGGAACTTCCGTTATTATGCCCCTGTGTCCACACACACACACACACACACAAAGTTATGAGTCATCCCAGGGGCAAAGTCTCTCGTGCACACAGATGATGCACGTAAACACACATTTTTAAAAAAACAATCACACGCGAACATGAATGGTAATCAGGCTGTTATGGAACAATATAATGATCTAAAATGCTTCAATTACACAGCTGCTCTGTAAAGCTGCACAAAGACCACAACAGTACATCATGTAGGGAATCCAAACCATGTTTACAAGGTGCTGATAAAGCTCTCACATCACTTTCAAGTTCCCATGTTCTGCTCATTCTCAGGTTCATACTTGTATTTTGAGTTTCTACTCAAACATGTTTACATGTTTACATGCTTTAATGTTTAAAATCACTTTATTTTTCTCATCCTGTCTGTCTGAATATACCTGTGTTCACTCTCTGTCTGAAATGCTCTGTTTTAGTGCCTGTCTCTTTAAGACCCCCTCCTGAAAAAGCCCAGTGTGCTCTGATTGGTCAGTTTCTGGGTCTTCCGCATCTGCACAATCAGCGTCTCTGCACCGTCATTGTATCCGGGGAATGTAACGGCACTGTAGCTGCACTGTCTACCTATATATAGTATAGTTGTGACTAGGACTGTCAAAATAATGCATTAATTTTGATTAATTAATTACAGAAACAATAACTATAGATAGCAATAGATAGCCTGCACATGTGTGTGCTCTATTTAGATTTGAGATGCGTTCAGGTGTCTTTGAAATTGTGTGAATTTCTCGTTTTTGATGATTACTTTCATGCAAACTTATTACAGCTCTTTTGATCACAACTGTCTCTTATATTTACGACGTATATAATTGTCTGACTTTATTGTTAAAGTGTTTTGTAATAAGGCATATTTTGGACAACACACAGTTGGTTCAAAGATACTGAATGCTGAAGATCCCGTGGTTTCAAAAATTCCTATCTTCATATTCTTATTATGAAAAAGTGATTTTTCCTAATCACACCATGTGTTTCCCTCGGTACCGGGGACACTCGTTAAGTATCAGATCAGTACTCAGTGTTGGCCAGTGTAACCCAAAGCCCAGGGATCGATATCAGAACTGAAAAACAGTGTTCTCTATGCCCTCATGATGGACTGACAGGCTGCAGAATGTAGGGACAGGTTAGGAGAGCCCTAGCTGCAGTTTAATTAAAGGCATTCATTTTTATTTTGTATTTTTTTCAGTTATTCTGCAGTATTAAAAATAAAACATGGATATCTAAATCCCCAAATTGAAAACCAAATACCTACCAAACAAACAAATATCCAAATAGTCAAATATTCAGCTCCAGCCCTAATGTCCATTAATTCATTAATGAATCTATCAAAATCCATTTAAATATTTATAAATGTGGCTCACGGCAAATATGCGATTAATTTAGATTAATTAATCACAAAGCATGTAATTAATTAGATTCATTTTTTAAATTGCTTGCCAGCACTAGTTGTGACATCACAACTTCACGAAAGTCCTGACGGCTCGTTTAAAGGCACAGTTTCTGAATACGGGCTGTGTGCGTTTCTCTGTGGATTGAGTGTTTTGATACTTTCACAGTATTTATACAGCACCTAGACCTGCTTTATAATAACAAAAAGACATGGAAATCTCACTTTTAAAATGAGGGACCTTTAAGCATATTAAGTCCAAACATTAGGAAGGGCTGGATTTGTTGTGTTAAATTCAGAGTTAGAATGTGTTGACAGGTCTATAAGCCTGTAATGCCGCTGGCTTCCTTCTGCATGTTTGATTTACAGTAATGCTGCAGTGCAGCGTGTATAAAAAATAATGGTATGTGCTGAGTGGGTGTGCAGAACCTACCTTGCCAGCCATAAACTGCCCAAAGCCAGGGGGAAATGTGAGTGTGGAAACAAGTAAAGTGACAAGCGCTGGATACAGCAGACGTCTGAGAGAGAGAGAGAGAGAGAGAGAGAGAAATACATCAGCTTTCTTCAAACCTGTACTGTAGCACGCAGGACGGAGGAGAGTGTGGCAGCAGTGATCGTGACACACAGACTGATAACCAATCACTGAAGATGTGGTAAATAAGTTAATAACACATATACTGTGGGATATTTGTGTAATGCAAACAGCTGTCTCTGCAGAAACGCTTCACAAACGTACAAAAAATAGACTAGCAGCGGCGGGGTGGGGGTGGGGGGGGTAGCGAATATACCGCCAGTTTCTGGGCTGACGGTGGCCAGTTGGAAATTTTTAACATATCGACCAACTCTACTATATTTAGAATATTTTAGACCAGCAACTCCTGTGTTCTGTGAGGTAAAATGACTGTTTTTGTCAATGGAGTCTGGTGGCTTTGACGAGAGCATAGACAACAGCTTTAATTCCCCACACGGAAACTTAAACAGGGCTGTGGGTAAAGCGGTGAAAATATTCTAAATATGCTGTACACTTCAGCTGATATTGATTTTTTTTATTTTTTAGGTGTGCCTTTCTTTAGTTGGCTAAAATACATTCAGCTGCTGACCCCGTCCACAGCAGCACATTTCTTATCTTCCGTGTCTGTCCTCCTGTCTGTTTCTCCAAACTGGGGGCGTGCCGACCGCCATCTACTGTAGG
>JAOVVB010155985.1:0-11720 GCA_028570985.1 Heterobranchus longifilis | reverse complement strand
AGAACATGCAGTCTCTCCTCCCTGCTGTGAGTATTGGTCCTTGCTGATTGTTTTAAGTGACTGAATTGTAAATAACAATGTGACCTCCTTGTCTGCACCATAAGGTAATGTTGAGCTCACGTTTTAGCTCATGTCCAATACAAGTCATTTGGGTATTGGCTCAGGTAAATCACCTTGAACAATACTCAAGCAACTGAATTAAAGTAAGGATTCTGAACAAAGAGATTAGTGCAATATTTCATTTATTTAGAAACTATCATGTTACATGACAGGTGTCATTTCAAATGTATAATTCCCCACACTAAATGATATATAAAGTCTGAACAGTTTACATGCTAATGATAAGGATAATCTCCTGAATTTTTCTTTAAAAAAAAAAGTCAAATCTAGTCTGTTGTATCAAAGAGAACTCCACCAGTTTAACACATTGATATCAGTTTGCTTGTCACAAGGAGTACTCATCAGCCTGTGAAAATAGCTGTATAATGTCTTCTGTGGTTCTCAAGGGAGCTTTCCAAAGCCTGAAAAGATGACTCCAGTGATGTCAAGATTATGGAAAGTGTAGAATTCAGCATTTTTGGAGTTTGACCCATACGAGTGGTTAAAAGGCCAGACGCACTGGAGTACTTCTCAAAGTATCAATGTTACATGTAGATCTTATTTATGGATGCTGCTATTCGGGACGGGCATCGCAAATTAGATACATTAAAATAAACATTGACATTAAATGAACATTGAAATTCAATGAAAATGCACCACCAGTATGCACTTGTTTTTTTAAGTTTGTAAAAAGTACATGTTTGGGTTTGCTTCGAAGCCCATTCATTTGAGAAGTATCACAACATCATATATCATATTTAAAGCTGCAGCAAATCAGATTGATTTACAACTAATAAATAATAATGGTATATGTTCAACACCTTTTTTAGTCATTGATGATCCCTGGCTGTAACTTTATTGAGTGCAGTTTATTCAGTGATTATGTGACTATGTATTGTACTGCATGTCTATTTATTGTCCCTTTCTGAATATGCAGTGTTTTAAAAATGGTGTCATCCTTGATTGATTAAGGTACATCAGTTTTACTTGATTATAATATTTTCTGCAGAGATATTGGCTTTTATCTGTTTTTTTTCATGAGTTTTCTCTTTTGAGTGGCTCAGGCTCTCAGATGTGTTTCTAGCCAGCTGATGTGTGTTTTTGTGTCTGTGTTGTGCGCCTGCAGCCGCCCACTCAAAACATGCCCATGGGCCCTGGTGTGATGAACCAAAGTGGACCCCCCCCTCAGCCTCCTCACGGTCACAGCATGCCCTCTGAGGGTATGGTCAGCGGTGGCCCTCCAGCCCCACACATGCAGAACCAGATGAATGGACAGATGCCTGGTGAGTGACCCCCCCCCACCACCACCACCTTCCCTCCCTCTTCTTTCTCTCTTTTTTCTTTCCCCCTTCTTCTCCCTCAGTCCCTGTCTCACTTGGGTTGCCTAGCAACACCACAGAACTGTGAGGGAGGTCGCTCTGCCGAAGGATGATGTCACCCATTTGCCAGTGCTGGTGGTCTTGGACTTGTCCTTCGTTTGATTTTTATCCTCTCCTCCTTAAGTATCATGGTTTCTTTTAGCATGTCCTTTGTTTGTTTTTTGTTTGCAAATGTATATGTTTCATTATGTTCTAAAAAAAACATAGAGAGCTTCAGTTTTTTTAAGTCACCGATTGCTGTACCACAGAATGATTGTAAATTCTAAAGGGTAAAAGTCTAGGGCACAGAAAATGTTGTAATTGTAGGGTTGCTTTTCAACTCGTAGTTTTCACTTAAGCTGTACTATTCTGTGCCATGCTGTTTCCTGGATTTCCATTGAAAGCTCACAACAGGGAATATACATTTATGACACTATTATAGTATTACTTGTAAGCTGGGCCTCACCATGATGCTCCCTGCTCAGGTCTGACAGGTCAATATGTCTGGTCTTTTGGGTGAATAGAGTAGGGCTGCCCCCTGAAAGTTGAAGTTTCAAATCATCAGTCGGAGACCCCTCAATCAACTGAGATTCTGCAAGTCGAGAGTCAGTGTGCAGTGTAATTCTGGGGATATTTTGATCCCCAGAAGTAGCTGGGGATGCTCTACTTTTCACGGTACAGGCAGCTGCAAACCCCCGACCCAGGGTGAGTCTGAGTGAGACGGAGACAGCTTTGCAGGCTTCGAGATAACATTATCTTCTGCCTTTTTGTTTAGAAGTGGTGAATTTACAGCGTACACCAACCTAATACGATATAGTCTCTGGCTTTTGTTTGATATCTAGTCTCGGCAAAAAATGTTGTTGCACATTTCTGATCTGTTGTTGGCACACATTCGGAGGGCCATCTTGGCATGTTTACATTATGTGAATCGGGGTCACTCTAAATGTCCCACCAAACCTGTTTATAAATCTGGCAGTTCAATAAAGCTTGCTTGATAGTCTATATATATAAAAAAAGAATGTGTGATGTGTTTATACTAACACAAAGTCAGTTTACTAGAGGAAAGAGGAGACGGTGGTCTGTGCATCTGGCTGTTGCCTTTATTTACATGCCGTAAAGCAGTCTTAACAAGCTGCACAATAACACAGGCTTACGCCACAGAACAAATAGTCAAACATTCGTATTGAAAAGCCAAATCCGACTTGACTGACAAAATTCTGAGTCGGGTACAGCCCTAGAATAGAGAGTAGGCACCATATTTAAGACCGTGGCCAGTTTGGAGTACCTTTGTCGCTCCTGCACCACAGACCTCCGTTAGAGGTCCTTTTCCCTCGCAACTTCCTGTTCTTTATTTAACAGATGGGAACCTTTGTGTTCTCTGATCTGCTCTTTTTTTTTTAACCATGTTATTGGAACTGTCGTGAAGTCAGTTGCATTGTTAATATAATGTGTTAAAGCCTTACTTGAATAAAATATGTCGACATTTAATTTTTTATGGACAGCTCAGCTTTAAATATTGCAAGAGAGGAATGACTGAAAAGAAGATTCAAACAAATGAACTGGTTAGACAGGTGCAGGTCATTTAATTACAGTTACTTACAGTTTGGGCAAACTCCAAACCTTCAACATGTCATCAAGGTAATTAATTTTGTTTTGCACATGCCATTCCTGTTATATAGCCTCAGATTACAATTGTTCACAGAGCAACAGAGTGCACATGTGATGGAAATTACACACACACACAAGTATGTGTGCTAAATATTTATGTGGTTTTTCAAAGAGAGTCATGAATCATCTCTGCTGTTGTTTTTCCAGGGCCTAATCACATGCCCATGCAAGGTCCTGGTCCAGGCCCCAACCAGCCCCCAAACATGCCCAGTGGCTCTATGAATATGCCCCCCAGCAGCCATGGCTCGATGGGTGGTTACAATCACACCGTCCCTTCTTCCCAGGGTATACCAGCTCAGAGCCAAATGAACATGACCCAGGGCCAGCCCATGGGAAACTATGGGCCTCGGCCAAACATGAACATGCAGCCCAGTCAAGGTAAAAATACTAATTTGTTAGTTTCCACTTTGTTGGATTGCTTTTGTCTTATTGGTGCACATCATTCACCTGCATTTCCGATATACTCGGGGTGTAACGGTACGTGTATTCGTCCCAAACCATTTTGGTACAGGATGTTTGGTTCGGTATGCAACATTGGTCCAGTCTATGTCTGCTACTCGCACACGCGGAACAGAAATTCTGCAGCGTGAGTTTTAACTGGGAAGTTTTGGCAGCACACCAGCCTTTGTCTAGATAAATAGATATATTTATTTGTCCTTTCAGAAATTAATCTTGTGTCGTACAGCAAACGTCAGATAAATAAAATTGACAATAATAAAAACAGCAACAACATCAAACAATAGCAGGACACTCAAAATTGATATTGTCCTATTGCACCATGCCATTAAAGTGCTCTACATATGATCTTATATTGTATTATATCAGTTGTTGCATGCTTGTCGGCTTAGCCCGGTTAGCCGGGTTAGTCGAGCTTAATGGGCAACAAATTGTCTAAATATACGCCCACATTGTTCAACTGAAGTCAGGTATATCTGTGGAAACACTGTATCTGTGGAAATGTAGTAATAAATGTAATTGAGTGTTTATCGCTGCATATATGCGACCACGCTCAGTCTAAGCCCCGCTACAATGTGCCGTCACGTGTGTCTTTTAGTCAGTCCGTTGTGTCAGTTCTGTATAAACGAGCACTCGCTGCAGTTCAGGAATTATCAACAGCTCAGAGTGTTATGATGGAGCATTACTGACATTTGTGTTATTTATTTGTGTTAGGCTATTTCTTTTTTATTATTGACTAGGGATGGGACAATGATGGATTTTATCGTGGATTGCAATAAAAAAACACAATAAGTTGATTGTGGTGAATTTCCATTATTGGGAAAAATATATGTAAATATCGTGAATATCCTCACAAATTGACTGCAGTTTACTACAGTGTCCTATCTGTGATGCAATACAAATATTTGTTTCTTCAAAAAAAGTCGTAATGTTTTGAGAAAAAAAGTCTGACTTTTATGAGAAAAAAAGTTGTAATGTGAGAAAAGTCGTAATTTCTCAAGAAGAAAAGTCCCAACAAATCAAAATGTAATGTAAAGTGATTCTAGTGCGTTTTAGTGCCGTTTTAAGAGTTTTAAACCTATTTTGTTGATTATCGAGACAATTTTGTGAATCGCAATTATTTTGGCCAGGATAATCGTGACATGACATTTTCATATCGTCCCATGCCTATTATTGACAGTATGCAGCATTTGTGTGCCTTGCCTGTTATAGTAAGAACTATGACCAATGAGCCAGTGTTGAATGTTTTCCCTGTTGTACCGAAAACATACCAAACCGTGACCCCAAAACCGAGGTACATACTGAACCGGGAATTTTATGTAGCGTTACACCGCTACCATACACTGCTTGTATTGTTTTTCTTCCTAGTACCGTTTAACTTTGTTGGTGTACCACAGGCCCCATGATGCACCAGCAGCCTCCCTCTCAGCAGTATAACATGCCTCCTGGTGGTGGTGGACAGCACTACCAAGGACAACAGAACCCAATGGGCATGATGGGCCAGGTCAACCAAGGGAACCATGTGATGGGGCAGAGGCCAATGCCGCCCTACAGACCCCCACAGCAAGGTATACCCCTCAGAGTGTGTCTGTTACGTGTGCAAGTTGTGAGTGTCGGTCTTTCTTCTCTCTAACCCACCCTCCTGCATTTCTTACTCTTGTTCTTCTCAATTTCCTCTATTTCCACTTCTGCAGTTCACAGACATCTTGATGACTAAACATGTAACTTAAAGTCTCCAATTATAAAAAAAAAAAATTAGTCAAGTGACCAAAAGAAAGCTTTCTAACAAGAACTAGCGGCAAGGAATCCATCCTCTCCACTCTTCCCCTCACACAACCGATCCAACAACACCTTGAATCTACTTGTGTGTATGTTGTGTGTATGTGTATGTAGGACCCCCTCAGCAGTACCCAGGGCAGGAAGACTACTATGGGGACCAGTACAGTCACGCAGGACAGGGAGCCTCAGAAGGTAGGAGAACCCTCCAGTCACTTGGAGAAAACCAACAAAAAAAAAAAGAAACCCAGGAGTTGTGTTAAAACACAAATGATGCAAAGAGACTGTGACAAAACCAATGTTTCAGTTTCTTCATTATTTTCTGGGAAATCAAAGTGACTTTGGGCTCTATGAAAGAAACAAAAATATGGCCTCTAATTTTGAGGAAGCATCCACATGCCAGAGTGCACCCTATTCCCAAAAGTTCTGCAGTCCATGGATAAGTTAGCACCTACCCAGTCTCATATAATGCCATCACCCCCCCCCCTCCCCAATCGTGGCACCTGTTGGTGTGAAAGAAAAGTCAGGGACAGTCTTGTGTGAGTCTTAATGGCCAAAGTTGTATTAATGTAAAATGAAAAATACCACGTGTGCTACTTGTTTGCATGTTTGGAGTAATAGCCAGAGAAGTCATATTTCAGCGGACTGCCATTCTTTGTAAATACACTGATTTTGCAGAAGAACAGCGCTAGTGACTTATCAACCACCAACTATCTCTGCATTATCCTCTAAATATAACATGATATACTGCCAATTTTCTCCATGTTGGTGTGTTAAGGGGTGGTATTATTACATTAGCAGCCACACTGAAAGATTACATATTCATAATAAACAACTCCTTCTCTTTCTTTGTCCAATTAACAATTACTCATTTGTTTTATTTTTTATTTTTTTCTCTACTGACTACACTATTTTCCTTTTGCCCTTTCAAACACACTTTCAAAAAGAAGTGTTTTCCTTTTTTTTTTTTGTGACGTAAAGAACGTCCAGCCATTAAAAAAAAAAAAAAAAATGCACACAAAAAACACAAGTTCTTAAAACATGGCTGGCTCAAAAACTGCTGTCTACCTGCTTTGTTGTTGTGCTGCATTTGTCAACATGTTGCTCACATTGCCTGCTGTTGCCCCTTAAAGGTAATGCCCAGTATGGCCAACAGCAGGAAGCATACCAGCAAGGCCCTCCCCAGCAGCAGGGCTACCCTCCTCAACAGCAGTACCCGGGTCAACAGGGCTACCCACCACAGCAGCAGGGTTACGGTGAGTTGCCTTCTCTCGAACAGGGACACATATTTGTCCTGCAGGAGGCACTATCTGCTCTCTTTGGCTACCTTTTTTTTTTTTTTCTTTTACTGTTGAATACTAATTCCTCCTGAGTGAGTTGGTGGTTACTGCCCCTTGGAAATGTAACTCTGCCAAATGCATGTCAAGACATCATCAAGAGCAAGGAATTACAGAAGCACCTTAATGAATGGTTGGGGGATTGGAGCTGGGTGGAAGAGAAATTTAATCAGTATAGTGGTGGCTGGCACCACATTAGCTTTTCTCCTGGTGCCTTAGTTTGATATGACATACTGTTCTGAGGGAGCTTTAGCTGATGGGTACAGACGTTGGGAAAAGTGTGCGTTGACTGCCAGCCAAACATTGTGAACTCCTCGTATTTTAGCATAAATAGTTAGATAAATAGCAATGTGTTAATTGTAAATATCCTAAAATTAGCAAACATACATAAAATAATATGTGTAAATAAAGTGAGAAAAGATTCTAACTCTTTTTGTTTTTGCTGGAAATGGCCAAACACTTAAGCATGTTGCTTGTGACAGAAAAGGCAGGCTAATGTACAAATACAAAACATGAATTGAAAAAAGTCTGGGAGATTAGACCGCTTAAAGGCTGACTGCATTATTATTATTTTTTAGGTTTTTATATCATTCTGTAGCTTCCCAGGAGTGTTCCTTATGTATTCAAATCCAAACATTCACATTTTGGTCGAAATATGTATGTTTTAGTGTCGAAATGTTGTTTTTCCCCACAAGACCTAAAGGCTTCTGTATGATGACGTGGTTACATATAAGCAGACAGGAGTGGCCGTGGAAGCCACATTAGTCAGGTTTGGTTCAGATCCGAAAGTCACACAACAACACAAACTAAACCGAGCAGCAGAAGATCGGCAACTCCAGTTTTCTGTGAGGTGAAATGACTGTTTATTGTCAATGGAGTCTGTTGGCTTTCAAGAGAGCAGTGTGTACTGCTGTGAACGGGGCTGCAGCAAAACATATTTTAGCCACCTAAAAAAATCTATACCAGTTGTACCAGTGTATTTAGAATATTTAGAATATTTTCACTGATTTACCTTCCCATCAAACAGTTGTTGTATCGAGCCACAAGACTCCATTGACAAAAACGGTCATTTTACCTCGGAGTTGCTGATCTGCTGCTGCGATCGGTTGTGTTATCGTGCAACTTTCGGATCTGAACTAACGTGGCGTCCACAGCAGTACATAGCTTAGCTTAGCTTAAATTCCAAGGCTCAAAATATTCAGATTATTCATAACCTTAATAATTAGCTTACTGTTGTAACCTCTATGGGTAACCTACGTCACTACTTTTTACTAAGGCTGAGTGAGCATTTCCATTTGAAAACCCCCAGAAAAAAAACACAGGCAGAGTCAGCTTTTAATTGATTTATATCTTTTCAGTATTTATATTTTCTAACTTAAGGGTATTCACAATGGGCATGCGGCTTTGGGATTTAACCAAAATTAATAAAGTAAAGCGTGTTTAAAGAAATCTTCCACATACAATGTAAGTATTTAGGCTCCTGCAGCTCTTTGGTCTTTTTCTTCGTCATCCCATTTTTCACTGGAACTTTCCATCACTCACCCTCTGTCTGAGCCAAAGCTCACGTTAGTAATGAGCTAGCGGAGAGGCAGAGGCTGTGAGGTGAGATCCATCTGGCACACACACGTGTTTTCTCTCGCAGGCCCCCACAAGGTTATGCTCAACAGCATAAGGCATTATGAGCTCCTAACGATGCTGCGTGGGCCTCATTTGACTTCAGCCACAGTCAAGCTTTGCGTGGTCCTCCACAGCACCTGCATAGATAGCTACAGTGTACGGGGGCTGATGAAGTGATTTTTTTTCTCCTCCTTTTTTTTAATGAAGCCTGCTCCTCTAATGAAGACCACCAGAATCTCCTTGATGTCTCCTTGCATTAGGGAACCACTGCCCGGCTCCAACCCGACTCACTCATTCTCATTCATTACTGAGTCAGACATGGAGGCAGCCTAAACAAATGGGTCTGACATATCTACCATCCTCTCTTTGTCATCCATCAGCTTTTTTTATTGCAGCCCATTAGTGATAGTACACTAACAGGGATTCCCTAGAGTTCCCAGAGTAACACATAGGAAACAGAAACTGTTAATGAGCAAAACTTGGGCCGTCTTCACACCGGGTTCCTTTGTTTGACTCCAAACCTGAGTTCAATTGCCCCATCTCTTTCTAAGCTGGTGATACAACCAAAAATGTGTTAAAAGTTAAACAAAATGTGCAAAGGGGCTACTCTTTTCATTGTGTTGACTGCCCAACAGAAGTTTGTGCTGTCCAGGGTTCCCGCAGATCCTTAAAATGTCTAAAAAGGCATTGAATTCATTAATGTAAAAATAAGGCCTTAATTGGTATGAAAATGTCTTAAATCAGTCTTTCAAAAGTGTTAAAAATGCTAAGACATGGGAAATAGGATTTTATTAAATGTTTTCTTCTGATGTTGCATTCTAAAATCTCAAAATAATTGGAAATGTCTATTATTCATTTCTACAATAATTTACCAAATGCCTCTGACATTAACATCACGGAACCAACTCATATTTAGAGTATATCCACCACTACTCTAAACTATACCAAAGATAATGGATATTTATAAAGATACGGCATAATGCGACAAATGATAAGAAATGTTACACACTTCCTGTCTCCTGAGTGGGTGTGGCCTCGTTTGAAAGTGTAGTTGATGGCATCTGGATGGATGAAAAGTTATATTTGCACAATTTATATTTTATTTTGCTAACATATATTTACACGGCTAACCGCTATATTTAGCATTAAAAAAATGAGTAATCTGTTGCTATGACAGATGTTAGCTGTGTTGCCAGATCTCGCGAGAGTTTGTTGCTGAGACAGAACAAAGTAAATTTTCTCCTGATCTGTCCGTCTGAAAAATGCCATTTTAGTGTCAGAATGTTTGGGAGATATGTGGTTTCTTGTGAAAACTGGGTCCAGTATTTACTTTGGTGACTATGGGGCAAAAGGATCGATCATAATCGAATTGAATACACTCTGCTAAACTAAACACATGTGACACAGATACAGGAAATGACTGAGTTGCAGGGTCTCAGTTATCCACGGTCTCTGACTGTACTACACACTGCTTCCACCCCCATCTTTAATACCAACACCAGGGTCAGCAGCAACAAATCTCCAAACAACATTCGGGTGTACGCCTACAATTTTGGCAGTTCTTAATTCGATTTAGATTTTAATGTCTTTGCTCTGCTCTGTAAAGCACTTTGAATTGCCTTGTGTATGAATGGTGCTATACAAATTAATTAGCCTTGCCTTAAATTTAATTCTGAGTGGCACTTAAAAACAATCTTAAAAAGTCTTTAATCTAACTTGCCTTAAGCTGTAGGAACCCTGTCTGTCGAACATACATCATTTTAAATTGAGTTCTCAATGTTTGTCGTAGGTCCTTCCCAAAGTGCCCCAGGACAGTATCCTAACTATCCTCAGGGGCAGGGCCAGCAGTACGGGGGCTATCGCCCTCCTCAGCCTGGACCCCCACAGGGCCAGCAGCAGCGCCCTTACGGCTATGACCAGGTGAGTATACCCACAACACCTGACAGTCACAGGGACTTGTTTATACATCGCTCTTAGTTTGTCCCTTTATTATGTTTATTGCCAGACTTAGTTGTATATTTTGTGTAGTACGGTAATTATTAAAAGGTAGTATGTTTTGCATGCTGTCATCATATTGGGGGGGGGTTAAATCTGTTCTTCCCAAAAGGATGTATGTGTTACTATTGTCTTTCACTTGTTTATTTGAGTCTCAGTTGTATATCCTGGCTAATAAGGTATGCCAGTTCAGTGAAATATGAGGGCTTCTTCCTTAAACGTGATGCAGACTGCTCTAGTGTTTAAAGGGAGATCTATTTGTTGCCCTGTATTTCCTGTGGTCTTATGTGGGGACCACAGCTACACTTTGATATCTTTATCTTTGAATATTCAGGGGCACATGAGGAAATAAAGACCCGGGGATTTGAACCCCTGACTAGCTCTGTAAGAAGCAAAGGTAATGGTTGCTGTGAAGACCTCAACGTCCAATCTAGACGTTTGACCACCTAGTCTTAATTTTTCTTTTTTTTTTTTTTTCTTTTTTTTTTTTTTTTGCATTTGTTATGTTTCTTCTGTCTCTCTATTGTCTTTATCTTTCTTCCATCTTTCTCTTTTTTTCTTAATTCTTTTTCTTTTCTTTTTGTTTTTGTACTATTTTATTTTGTTATTAACCAGGGGTCGAATTGTAAGTTATGAGGTCCAGAAACACAGCATGCTTAGTCTGCAGTGAGAAAGCCAAAAGCTTAGTGCTTTGGCTCTTATTCTCTGCAATTTACAACACTGGTTTTGATACTTTTTTTGACTATTGTGCTTATGATAACACTATATATTTGAATGAAAATGTTTTGGATGCCAGACTGTCAAATCATAGTTTGTTTCCAAAACTTGTGTCCATTGTATTTTCCACATACTTCGACCCCTGTTTAGAAATGCATCAACTACTACTGTTACACTGAATTTGTCTCACTTGAAACAAGTGTCCACTATTTAATAAGGCATATCCTATGTCCTCAGCCATGTTGCTGCCCAAAACCTGAGGTATAGATTTAGAATGTAGCTCTCAAGTTGTGAGGCCATGCTGCCACCTGCTGGTCAATACCAGCAAATGCAGCCATAAATCATGGTTTGCATTATGATATGGATGAAACCACAGATGTTTGTTTGCACCCTATTGAGATGTGTGATGTTACCGTGTGTTTTGGAGAAGGTCAGTAATATGAGTCTGTCACATTTCTCTCCACAGGGCCAGTATGGAAATTACCAGCAATGAGAGATGCTCACAGCAACCCACACAGCTCTGCTCTGATCTCTGTCTGAGCTCTGACCTCCGGTCAACTGCTAAGCAGACTAAAACGATGGTTGTAGCTCACTGAGATTCTCTCAGACATGAACATACAACGCTCAAAAATACAAGATACGCCCCCCCACACCCCCCCATCTCTCTCTCTCTCTCTCTCTCTCTCTTTGGGCTCTT
>JAOVVB010155974.1:0-11720 GCA_028570985.1 Heterobranchus longifilis | reverse complement strand
AGGCACCGTCGGGGCGTGGCTCCGCCCAGGACGATTGTGATTGGTTTAAAGAAATACAAACAGGCCAGGGAGTTTTAATTACCGTTAAGTTAATTAACATTAACTTAATAGACTTAATGTTAATTAATGTTAAGTTAATTAACATTAAGTTAATAGACTTAATGTTAATTCACTGGGAGGAGACAGACAGCCATCTGTCTCTTGAGACTGTTGTCCGCTCTCCTTCAGTGTGCAGTCTGCGACACACTTTACGACGTGCGTCACCATAACAACTAACAACAATCGCCATTTTGTTTTCTACTAGTCAAATGACCACAGAAAACAGCTCAATGACCCTTCGATCCAATTTAATTTCGATGGGCTAGCCCGTCCTGGATTCTCAGCTGGTTGCCTGGCAACAGCTGAAAGCCAACAAATAGTGTCAAAACCACAAATTGTTGCTTTTACAGTGTGTACACACCAGACGCGAATACAATAATCGACTTGCTTAATTTGCGCGAGTTTGGATGCTGGAATCTTCTGTTTTCATCGCTTCATTCACGTGAGTAGTCCCGACTCTCGCCGCTGAAGTTCAGATATTTCAACTCACGCGATAAGTGAATTTGCATCATTCGCGCATTATTGCGCCGCCCAATTTGTGTCATTCACGCCACCCGACCAGAACTCGCATCTAATCACTTCTTTACATTGACTTTATATGTAATTCATTTGCGCGAATTAATTTATTCGCGCAAACGAATTACACCTTGTTATACTTTGTTTTTATACGCATTAAACAAATGACATACAACACGTTACTTAGAGAGTTTTAGAAGTGCTTGTACGTGGATTTTGTTAGCTTTGGACAGAGCCATGCTACCTGTTTCCCCCTGTACCCAGTCTTTGTGCTAAGCTAAGCTAAGCTAAGCTAAGCTAAGCTAAGCTAAGCTAAGCTAAGCTAAGCTAAGCAGCTGCTGGCTGTAGCTTCATATTTACTGGACGATATGAGAGTGGTATCATCTAACTTCTGATTTGACTCCTGGCAAGAAAAGTGTGTTTTCCCAAATTGTCAAACTATTCCTTTAAAAAAATGTATCCCTGAAAATAAAAAGTATGTTTTGCCTCCCAGTCTGCTCATAGTGTTACTTATTCATAGCGAATGTCTCTGCAGTTTTTTTCCTGCGAGACACAGATGACGGGAGCCGATATAAGGGCGTATTCTCCGAAATATCCTGTATAATACATCTGTGGGTATTCAGTGTGTTCTGGGTGAGAACAATGGAGTGTTTGTTGATCAGAAAATAACCGAGAGCGCAGCCTGAAGCAGCAAAAAATGTTGGCAACACACGACCTGCAGCAGACAAAAAAAAACACTGCACACAAACCACTGCATCAACAAAAAATAAAAGCAAGAGTTAAAAAAAAAAAAAAAGGAGGGTGAAAGATGAACAGATGAAACTCTTCTTCCAGTTAAATCAAACAATGCACCAAAACACACCTAAAAATCATGGGACAAAATTAAAATCTTATCTTGGTGTGAAGCGCTTTACAATTTGCGGCGGATACTGTGGAGCTGCCATGACTGCACAATCACAGGCTGCGTGGAAACGTATAAAAGATGTACATTAATCATGTAACATGCATGGCGTACTGTATGAATTCAGTATCAAGGGCTGTTTTTCCCGCAGGAGCAGAAAGAAGTATCATTTGTGAGTGTTCCTGAGGCCCAGATCTTATCTGCAGGAGGAATAATACAGTCAGATGCTTCTGCTTTACATCGTGCGGTGGATACTTTGATCCGCGGCTCGCAGTGCTGGGAGACTGCACACCTCTCGTCGTCCCCGAGGAAATCTGAACCGTGACCCCACCGTGTTACGGTCATCTCCTGCTACACCGGGTGGAATTTAAAATAGGCCGTTTTTACATTTTGCCGATGCTCTTGTCAGGCGGACTTACAATGAGTTTTTGAGTTGTAGGTCATTCTTCTGGGGAGAAGAATCAGAATTTCTTTTCCGGGGGCCAGATTCACAAACGGCTTCTTCAGATAAAACGTAAGATTCATAAGAAAAGAGTTACGAGGTTCTTAAGAAGTTTCTCAAGTGCAATCTTTGATTATTTTCTTACGATCTAGAAGGTTTCTTAAGAACTTCTTTATTTTCTTAGTTATGAATTTCATTTCTCAGATGAGATGGCTGGAGCCTATGTAGGAGGCTTTTAGTGACAGCTGTATTTATGATTTACTTAAATAAGTAACTTCAAGTATAGGAAAATAATGAAACATTAGGTATTGTCTTTAGGTAAATGTCTATTAAATGTTATCCTGACTGTCACATTTGCAGCTTATTTTCAGGACACAAGACTGACACCAAAAACAATAGTGACGAGCTAAAATTAACAATAAATGTTAGATAATAGTGTTAGATAAACCTAGTAAGACTGTCTAAAATGTGTTTAAATGAATTAATTTAGAGGCTTACCTTTTCAATGTAACAATTTTAGGACAGGTGTGGCTCATCTTAAAGTTACCAAGAAAATTAGGAAGAAATTTAAGAACTTTTCTTCTTCTTTTTTTTTTCTTAAGAAATATATGAAGAAAGTTAAGAAAAAACCATAAGGACTTCATTGATGAATATCAAATCTTGTTAACTTTTGTCTTAAGACTGAAGTTAAGAAGAAAGCAGGACTTAAGAACTTTTTTTTTCTGAAGAAGGATTTGTGAATCCGGCTCCTGTTCCTCAAGAACCCAGAGAGCTTTTGGTTGTTTACAGGTCAAAATATATCTGGTTAAAACTGGAATATATTTTTCAACTTTCAACCTTGTAACACAATGTTGCTGAGGAGTTTGCTCAGTTGTCATGGAGATGGATCGGTTGCCAGTAGCTGTTATTTATATATATATATATATATTTTTTATTGTTTATTATTATTATGATTTCATCCATAGCACTTCTCGTCCGTGTGCATGAATTAAAAGTTAATTCTAGATCTTGGAAATAGTAGTTTGACAAAACAAATTCAAACAAAACTTAAATTAGCTTGAATGGATTTAGGCTCTAAGCCGAAAAAAGAAAAAGAAAAACATTTCCGTTTGTGTTTCCAAGTTTCAAGTGAAGAACAGTGAAGACTAAAATTGCACTGATAATGGTTCAACAAATGACGGCTTTGTCTGAGACGTCATTTTCACACACGATGCAACAAAAAAGAGTCATTATCTTGTTCTCCAGGCACAGAAGGCCTGTCACACTTTCAGAGATTGTATAGTGTTTAATGAGCGCTCCATGGTGACGGTAAACCTGGATTTGCAGGGAAAATGCTGAAAAGGTGCATATGGAACCTGCAGGTTTGACAGCAATATAAAGACTGAAAGCATAAGTAGTGAGGCGCCGGTATGTTATTTTCCTCGTCCTGGTAACCGGGCACATCCTGCTGTCGGATGTACGTTAGGATGTAGGATGCGTTTCCATTCACAAGACATTACTCTACTGGAGCAATGGCAACACACCGTCCTCGTCTTACACACAACTGCTACTGTTGTAGCTGAACGGGAACATAAAGAGAAGTCTTCCAGCTCTGACTTTTTATTCGTGAGACTGGTCGCACGCTGCCTCTCTAACATTAGCTTGTTGTGCTAACCTCAGTACATGTCACGGCTAAAAGTTTGCGACGCTACAGGGAGTCGTCATGACTAAACGTTTGCTTAAAACAAAGCAATATATTGACTTAGCCTGCTGTGGAAGAACAGTGTTTTTTCTGTCGTTCATGTGAAACAGACGTGGGGTGTCTGACGCAGTGGGACCAGAGAGCGTTTCCCTCGTATTATATATCCTCTTCTCTCACAAATTAATTACATTTCGACAAATTAATGTGTGAAAGTGAATGTAGCTCTCATGTCTGTCTTCTTCTCTCTGATATAACTATTATTCCATAAATGTACGGTTATTTCATGTGGAGTATCTCTCACTGATATCATTGAAAACGCCATATTAACATGCCGGAGGGCCGAAAGCTTGACAGGCCTAGCAACAGTAACCAAGGAGGGCGGGACTTAGCAAAGGGTCAATTGTCTTATAACATCCCTTACATTATGTAAACCTAGTTGCTAAAAGTCCAGAGGACATGACCTCAGAGTCCTACGTCCCTCCAAAAGCCTGCTGGTTTCAGCCTACATGTCTTTTGACCTGTAAATCACCAAATCGATGCTGTCTGAGAAGGAGCCCAGAATGGAGTGTCTGTGTGTGATAGTAAACCGTGCTCTGCAGCAGGAGTGAGACTGCGAAGCTCAGCTGCAGTATATTACAGTCGTCAGGGACCCTGAGCATCACATCGCCTAAATTAGAAGTCTTTGAATCCTTCCAGTGGTCCCCTCTGGGCCGCGGCTCTGACCGGGACACTAATCACAGCCTCGGGGGGGGAGGGGAGTCACGGTCACAGCCAGAGTGTCTCAGCCCTCCACAGCTACACCAGCCAACCTACACACCTCAGCACTTCACTGATTATTCTTCACTGTCCCGGAACAGATGCATTCAAATGTAATGACCTGAACGCTGCGTTCAAAGACAAATGGGAAGGTGCGTTCACACAGTGATACTGTACACAAAGAGGCACAAAGCTGGATGAGAATATGAGCGAGCGAGAGATGGAGAGCGTCTTGCTCCGTCTCTGTGCGATGAACTGCAGACTATATTGCAGGCACAAAATGATAATAGAATACAATTAACTTCAAATGGTTTCACTGCACACATAAATCTCTCCCCCTCTGCGGGGTCACAAATGATTCAACTCCTTCCGTGAGTTTGGAGTTTCTAATTGCACATTGCTCTATGTGCTGTGATGCTCACATTGTCAATGGCACACTGTTGAAACTTATCTCTGCAGAATAAATTAGCAACCTATCCGGACATCAAGCCAAAACACGTCTCTTCAAATTTCACAGCATTGTAAAAGAAAAGGAAAAAAAAAAAAAGCTGACATCTTTAAGTTGTGTGAGTTTACACACACAGCATGTGTATACGCATAACGATAAAAAATCTGATTTACATCTACAACTCCGTTCGTATGATATCATATGAAAAGTATTGCACAGCAGTTCGTATGAAATATACAAACATGTCTTCTGGTGTAAATGCATGGCCCGGTCGAGTGATACACGTCATTAACGTCGCGATTAATGTTGTGAAACGGGAATCCTTCAGTAGGTTGAGACAACAACAACACTTTGTTAGGTGGAGGCAACAAAACGAGTTGGTGTAGTAAGTAAAAAAACATCACATGACACACACATCATTAAAGGCCCTACGAGGACTTTTTGACTGGTTATGAAACCGTCTCAATTTACCACCTACGTCTCTATATGACTACAGAAGCAAACGAGCCCATCCGCAACAATATTTGGATATTTCTATATAGTTATTTCAATATACAGATGGCATGACGGAGGTACCTGCGTCTACATCATGGACGCAGTTATCCAGGCTCACAGAGCTTTATTATTGTTATATCTTGTGGTTATGGCTGATACTGGAGCAAGACTAGCAAAAAGGGAAAAGAAAGAATTGAACGAAAAACAGAGAAAAACTAAAAGGGAAAGTGATCGAGCACGGGTGAAAACATGAGTCGACACTGGTCGCTAACAGGATCTGAGAGGATTCAAACCTGATGCTTCCTCCTAGATATGTATGTATTATGTATTATTGTATTTATGAAATACATTGTGAGACGTGGTTGTGCATCAATATATGAATTTACGTCCTCTGAATACTTGTGCCGGTAACGTTAGCTAACATGCTGCTACAGGTAGCATAAACGACTACAGAGTTGTTTATTTTGAGGTCAGATGAAGTCACATCAGTACAACTGGCTTATGACGTAACATTATAATGTCGGCCGTCCTACACAGATATATCTTGCTGTTGGCTTATTATTGTTGAATATTAAAACAATACCGTTTTTGTCCAAAGGGGTCGCTAAAGTCAACACAAAATTAAAGTTCCTTGTAGGGCCTTTAGCGTCGCGACTAACACTGTGAAACAGGACTAATTCAGTATGTTTCTGCTACAAATATACTTAGTCAGGTTTAGGCAACAAAACGACTTGGTTTGGTTAGTAAAAAAAAACACGGGGATTGGCATTAAAATCCCTACTTCTGTGTTCCGTTTTAAATACATGTGACGGTCGTGTGAAACACAGACTCTCTGGGTGAAAGTCTTGCATGTGATCGAGCTTTTAACCCTGGGCCACATGTCTGACAATTACGTGGTATATGTACGAATTACAGTGCATTACTTTTCGTAGTAATACTACGAACAGGAAGTGAGACCAGCCTGGTTCACTGAAATCATTTTTTGTTTGTTTTTTGTCATGTTTTCTTTTTCAAATTGACTTTGTTTGTTGAAGGTTTGTTTTTTCCAAACTGAAACCTGCCTTCAATAATCCCTCAGAGTTGAAGGCCTGAATGATACTTGTTTATAGATTCATTACAGACTGGAGACAGCGTAGGTGAACTCTCAGGTGTCCATGGCAACGTGAGCAGCTCTTCTGGAGCTACAGTCCTGAAAAAGCCTTTGCAAAAAAGCCTGCAGACATGTGAGCCTCCGAGATCACTGAGACTTGACAGAGTTGTTACTTTTTCCCGTTGTTTTCTCCTTTTTTTCCCCCAAGTTAGTCTTTGAGCCATCCTTTGCTAAACTCACAGAGCAGCGAATGGATCGATTAGTCAGTGAAGAGCGGTGTGCACTTTCTTCAATTCAGGAGAAAAAGATTTTCAAGAAGCAGGAGATATGTTTCTGCTGTCCAGAAGTCTGTCTGAATGAGTGGCGGTCAAAAAAGAACAAGCACGTTCTGGATATTAGCAACCCAGGACTTGGCAAGCAGCCATCAACCAACCTTTTTAATGGATATGGAGTGGAATTTGTGCCAAAAATGATGTTTGTGCACATTATGGGACAGGCTTTCTGTCCGTGTAGAGATCCAGCGGCTCCCCAGATGACGACGATGATGATAGTGGTGATGATGGTGTAGTATTTCCATGTCGGCTCAGCCAGGGTCACGACAGCTGCCAAGGTGGGTTGAAGAACTTGATGGAGCGAGTTTTGGCCCACTTGGAGAAAACGGACTTCTCTGTGATGAAGCGGTGCCCGCCGTAGGGGGCGCTCTCATGGAGCAGATACTCGGCACACTCGTCCCGGCTGCTCGCCTCGTAGTAGTGATAGGGAACTTTTCTGTATCCCTCCGTCCTAAAGAGGAGAGGAAAGAAGGAAGGAAGGAAAGAAGGAAGGAAAGAAAGAGAAAGAGAAAGAGAAAGAGAAAGAGAAAGAATGAAAGAAAGAAGGAACAAAAGAAAGGAAGAAAGAAAGAAGAAAGGAAGAACAAAAGAAAGAAGGAAGGGAGGAACAAAAGAAAGGAAGAAAGAAAGAAAGAAAGTAGGAAGGAAGAACAAAAGAAAGAAGGAAGGAAGGAAAGAAAGAAGGAAAGAACAAAAGAAAGGATGAAGGAAGGAAGGAAGGAAGGAAAGAAAGAAAAAAAGAAAGGAAGAAAGAAAGAAGGAAGGAAGAACAAAAGAAAGGAAGGAAGGAAAGAAAGGAACAAAAGAAAGGAAGAAAGAAAGGAGGAAGGAAGGAAGAAAGAAAAGAAAGAACAAAAGAAAGAAGGAAGGAAGGAAGGAAGGAAAGAAAGAAAGGAAGAAAGTAAAGAAAGAACAAAAGAAAGAAGGAGGGAAGGAAGGAAGGAAGAAAAGCAAGCAGGAAAGAGAGAAGGACATAAGGAAAGAAAGAAGGATAGATAGAAAGAAAGAAAGAAAGAAAGAAAGAAAGAAAATGTTACCCAGCTCATTAAAAACCTAGCCTGGGAACAGCCCTATCTGCTACACTCATGTTTCATGTATTTTACAGATGCGGTACGTCCGTCCACAACACTCACCACACTGTCAAACTAGGTAGGGCTGATCAAATATGAATCAAGATTATTGCCTATTTCTCACTTCTGTTAAGCTGTAAAATGAGAACGTTTGTGACCCGGCCGCCATGTTGAATAATAAACAAAGCACTGCCGGTGTTACGGATTAAAGAGTGACCTTGTTAACTGGCCACTTTCAGCCGAATGTGTCTGCGGTCGTCGGACACGTTTCCTCAAACAAGACTCAAAAGACAGATAAGATGGCTATGATTTGACACTGTAATGAAAAACTAAACAGAGATGAACTGAGAGGTTCCAGACTAATACGCATTTGGGAATTAGTCTGATGATGCCAGGCTATTAAAAACCAGGACACCATTTAATTTATTTTCAGGTTATTTTATATTTATTATGTATGTTCCAATATGACCTGTCATTCAGGAATGGCAGGAAAGGCATAATGAGTGTGGTGATTGTTTAAACTGTCACCCAGTAAGTCAATTGATAATGAGATGAGATGCGACAGGATCTGATTCTGCTCAGCAAGCGATTGGCCGATCGATCACATTTAATCACATCAGCACAGATTTAATCAGAACAGCGCGTCACAACGAAGGTTAAAAGTAGAGTTGGGCTCTATCACGTTATTTACTTTAAATCATTTTGTAATATTGTTACAAATTTCTGCTGTTCAAAATTGTTATTTTGTTTTACACAGATTTAGAATATGGTCTCATGTAATGTGGAAACACTTACTTTGAGCATCTATTTGAGTTATTAATATGATTTTGCATTAATTTGCCATATTGTAATAATATGTTGTTGACCATATCACCTCACCTTAGTTAAAAGTTAAATAGTTTAAAGCTGCAGGACTTTTAAATATAAATATAAACACATTTACATAGAAATGAACACTGCTGATTAAACCTATCGCTGCCAGAGAAAGCTCTCTGTATTTCTCAGTACACTGGAGTTGTGGCGTCTGTGGCGACATTCAGTCGGTGGCGCACTGGATACAACTTATTTGTACTCGGAACGAGTCGTTTATTAACTTCACAACAGCGTCGTTACATGAGCAGTACATGAAGTGCCGTCAGCCAGACCACTGCGACGCAGCGATACTACGGATCCCATTGCTTTTCTTAAAGACGCCTCCCAGTGAAAATACAGTTTTTAACCATGTTACATGTTTATATGGTGTTTTTTATTTGCTACAAGACATATCATGAGTGAAATGAGCAGTCAGCACCACGGCTGCCTTGAAACTGTAGCGCACCAGAAACAGTCTAAATTCCAGATTCAGACAGCCGGGTTTTATGACATCACAAATCTAAAAGGAACCAATCGCGTCAACTTGTGGCTGGAGCATGAGGCCAAATCCAGAATTTCTCAAGTGGCTTCCAGAAAATATATAGTCTAGTTTTATTTAGTTAAGCTGCATTGTTAAACAAACATGCAAATTACAAATTAGAAACCTGACTGATTTACATCGAGTTTCAAATCTTTATAGATGAATAAAAACGTGGATGATTAATCATTTGTATGATGTTTAATTTATGTTAAAGGTCACTTTGAATGATTGTAACTTATGATAACATAGAAAAACTAACAAACAACAACTTCTGATACCTGTATTAGTCTAATTTAATTAGTTTATTTACTAAAAGTAATGACTAAAAGTTGACTAAAATGTAATGGCTTTTAGTCGACTAAAACTAGACTAAAACTATGAGGGATAAAAATGTGACTAAAACTAATATGCATGTTCATCTAAAGACTAAATCTAAAATAGCAGCCAAAAGTAACACTGTGTTGAAACAGTAGTTACCAAGGGGCCTCATTTTGGGAGTTACATTTTTTTTCCTGTTTTTATACAATGAAATATTTTTTATGGAGCTGCTGCTGGCGGCCAAATGTATTCAATAAACACTTATTATTTAATATCATGAAAATATCCATTTCTATTGTGAGCCAAAATAAATCTGATGTACAAATGTACAGTAGTAGGGAGGTTACGGCATTCTGACCTGGATTTCATGATGAGTCTCTCTGTTTACAGTTTGCATCTCCAAACCATTAAAAAGAACGAGGAATCGATATAAACAGGAGTAAGCACGGAGCAGCGGAATAGATTCATTGTGCACTCTGCAGTTGGTTTCTAACAGCGACTGACGGCTTTATGAGAAAATGACTTGTGCAACAATTTCATTGTGAGAATGAACACAGACAGAGAGGAGAAACAGCAGGTCCACACAGCGAGGAAACCACTGTGGCTGTCTGCCAGCGTACAGTAATACACAGCCCAATCACTGGCTTCTCTTCTCTCCGTGTCACACAGTGGTGCGCACCAACGTTCACAAATGAATTCAATTTCACCTTCTCCGCAGCACCTGTTGGAGCTCCATTACCACATATCTGCTGAGGTCAATTCTGACTGGAGCTTCGAACGGCGTCACACAAAACTTCACTTTATTCTTGTTGCACCGGAGCAGTCGGCTGCCAGTAGCACTTTGTGTGACACTAAATTGTCCATTCAGAAACTCAGTATCTTCCTGTCGCACGCAGGAAAGGAAGGAAATAAGTGAGAGACAGGCAGAGAGAGAGAACACCGCCCCTTAACTGCCTCACTGAATCATAAAATCCTCGGCGCTGGTTGAATTATCACTCCTCTCTGCCATGTGTCTGGGGCTGTTTATATTTCAACTCCCGCTGTGCACGGGGAACACGGAGGGGATAAAAGGCAGGATTTTCACCGCATATTAGGTAAAAAAGTGTTTGATTCGGGGGGATAGAGAGAGCTCAGGTTGGGAGAGCGGAGGGGAGACGCAGGGAGAGAGAAGGCGAGTCAATCAAGGCTGAGCCGAACAGCCGCGCCCAGAGCAACAGCATCTTGTTTGTCATCCCTCCTATGGCCTCGCAGCCAGACAGTAATCACTCACCCGAGAGTCAGACAGACGACAGGCCCATAGGCAGAGGTGGACGTGGGGGACATGTCCTCCTCAATATTTAGAACAGGTGCATTTATCCCCCCAATAAAATATGAATGTAGCAGAGGACTTTTAATTTGAAGAAATTAACCCATACTGTGTGCACACACCGGCCAAGAATAAAACTGTTGAGTTGCGTGAGTGAATTACATATAAGGTCAATGTAAAGACCAATGTAAAGACCAATGTAAAGACCAATGTAAAGACCAATGTAAAGACCAATGTAAAGACGCGATTAGACGCAGCCGGCCGACGCGTATGTCTCAAATGACACCACGTGGATGACATGACACCATGAGGTCATTCGCTCATTCGCTTGAGTTGAAAAATCTGAACTTCAGCAGCGAATGACACGAGTAACATATAACATATTCCAGCGTTCAAACTCGCGCGAATAAAAGCGAGTAGATTATTTTATTCACGCCTGGTGTGAACACACAGTTACAACTCTGCAATAGAAATGGTGCCTGCATTGGTATTTTTGCTTATTGTGATGCTATTTCTTGGAGTTTCTTCAAATGCTTCATATCCCTAAAATCTGTACAACCTCAGCTAAAAGGTTATGTAAGTCAATACACCAAAAATAATTTATAAAGGTATTGAAATTGAGTCATAAATTTAAAAAAAATACTGTTATATAGATTTTTTTTCATCAAATTTGACTAAATAAACACACAAAACATATTGAACCAAAAGATTTCTAAATGTAGAAACATGAACAAAATATTTCTTAAAACTCCAGAAGTTATTTGAACGATGTACTTTTTTTAGTTTTTGAGATATGCCCATTTTTATGAGCAGAGTGCAGAGGGGCGTTTTGATTGTGACGTCAATCAAAACGTTGAATAAAAGATGTTTCAT
>JAOVVB010155963.1:0-11720 GCA_028570985.1 Heterobranchus longifilis | reverse complement strand
TGTGTGTCTGTGTGTGTGTGTGTGTGTGTTTCAGCAAACACTTGAATTGTTTTCCCATTTGGCTAAGCAGAGTCCAAACCTCATACCACAAGGTCATCGACGCCACACTCTATTCATATTTTTACTCTCTCTGGGCTAAAGCAACCCCTCTCACCCCCCCCACCACAACCACCTTCTTATACTGCCTCCCGCCAGGCCAAATTTCCGTAATCTTCTGAATCTGCTGCCAATAGATTTCCCACCAGAGTTCACGCTCTTATTGAAGATCCAGAGGATCAAAAGGGGAGATACCCTCAACACCAATGTGGATACATACACACATTACCGCATGGTTGTGCCTCCACGCTGAAATACGGCCACAAAATTCACACTTACTGTACATATAAATGCCCACACCCACATACACACGCTGGCTAAGCTCTAGAGACCTCTTTTAATAGTGTTTGGCTTCTTGGGGATCTGACAGGACCTTGGAGCATAGGAGAGTTTAAATAGTGATTGCTTTGACGAAAGGAAAGATGACGCCAGAGAAGGAGGGAAGGATGGAGAGAGGGACGAAGAAAGGGAGGGAGGGAGGAAAGAAAATATGGATCCAGTAAACGGAGGAGGGTGAATGGAGCGAGGGACGAAATCAGAAAAAAAGTCAGGAGGTGAGAATGTATAAGCCTGAGCAAATAGTTATTACCAGTCTCTGAAGGGTGGCGGCGTGAGCTGAATAGACTGGGACTTGGAAACCACTGTTACCGGTGGTGATAGGGGACCGCTTCACAGCCCTGCAATCTGACAAAGGCTTAGTAGGTAATGGAAGCAGACCTCCGACAGCAAAAAAACATAGGAGTTTTAGCACGCTATAAGAGCCGAGCATCAGATAAGTCCAAACCCTCTTCAGGTCCAACAAAGTAAACGTTTAAACGTCAGAGATGTTTATCACTCATGATTTGTCAAATGTGGACTAATGTGAATATCTGAAACTACTGTGGAACATTCATTTAAAGCACAGCATACTGATTTGTGAGTGTATCGTTCTACCTAAATGCCCGGGTACAAAGGTCGTGCTTTGTCCTTTGGTAAAGACACTAAATCTCTCCCGGCTGCCGGGATTCTGTCTTGACGCCGACCTTGTGGTGTGACCTCGCCATGACGAGGCACAATTGAAAAGACAAATTTATCCTGAAGTCAGCGGGTCAGCTAATGTTAACCTAAACAAGGAACACAAATGCTTGATTCTAAAACAAACTGCACAGGCTAAATGCAAAGTTTACACACAGCAGAGAGGTTGGCCTGGAGCTCATCTCTGCAAGACAGAAACCTCAGATATGACAGGCACTCGAGAAAACAAGAAAATAAATGCATACAAACACGCACATTCACAAAAGAATGAATGCAGCCACACACACACACACACACACACACACACACACACACAGTAGACAGTTTTCTCTTTGAGTTTTGTTCTTGCGCTCAAAGATGGAGGAGGGGATTTCCGAGTTTGCAAACGAGTTGCGACTGAAATAAAATTAGAAAGTTAAAGTTTCCAGGAGGAAGGCAGATTTTCCAGAGTTCCCAGGGGTGTCTGGAGAGTGTTTATGCATCGTTCTGCTCCAGCTGAACATTAAATTTGAGGTTCAGATTTTGACGGCCTGATAAGAACAGACAGGCCATATGTCATGGCTCGGGCAGGTTAGCGCTGACTGAAAGAAGGAGGAGATGAGTTTGTGTGGGTGTGTGTCCTCGGCAGGTGAGGTCATGTATCAACTATACATTAACATTTGCATACATTCTACACAGATGTAAAATGCACTGACATATCATTTATGAGATGTATTATTTATCGTATTTATCAGATTGCATTATGGTTCAGAAAGCAGTAGCAGCAGCTCTTCATAAGTTCAAACCGAGTTCGATGTACTAGCAAAGACATTCTTAAATGTCACATATTATGCTCATTTTCAGCATACTGTATTTTGGGTTTCTACTAGAACATGTTTACATGCTTACGTGCTTTAATGTTTTTTTTATACTGTCTGTCTGAATATACTGTACCTGTATTCACCCTCTGTCTGAAATGCTCCATTTTAGCACCTGTTTCTTTAAGTCCCCCTCCTAAAAAAGCCCAGTCTGCTCTGATTGGTCAGTGTTTTCTGTTCTTCTGCATCTGCGCTCTCGGCATCTCTGCATCGTCATTGCAGCCAGAGAATGAATGTAAAAGCAATGTAGCAGGATTGTGGATTGAGCATTTTGATACTTCCACAGTATTTATATAGCACATAGACCTGCTTTAGAATCAAAAAACTCACTTTTTACAACATGGGACCTTTAAGTATAAATACTGCAACCTGATTTAGTAAATCACTGGTTTGAAGTTAAAAGCTACTAAGAACTTAAGCAGAACTTAGTACTTACTGTTGGCTTGCTGCTGTAAGGCCTTAATTTCCCCTTGTGGGATTAATAAAGTTTCATCTAATCTAATGATAAATAGTTGGTGCAACACAGGTTCCTCAGTCTGCAGTTCTGTAATGAGAGAAGTTGCAAGCAAGCAGCTGGCATGTGCAGGCTTTCCAGAGGCTAAACACACACACACACACACACACACACACACACACACACACACACACACACACACACACACACACAAGCACACACAAGCACACACAAGCACATGCATACCAAAACAAAGACAAGGAATAACAATCAGCACAGTATTTGTCCCCAGGAGCTTCTAATACAAACCAGGTGAGCAACAATAGCAGTTAATAACTCCAATTTACTGTGTTATTCAAGTCCCATCACAGAGTACTGTTTAAAATACCAATTTGAAATAGTAAATTAGCCACGCAGCAAAAATGTTTATCCCTGGAGACTAATACATACACACAAATACCCCACCAAACAAATGCAAGCAGACACACAGTCCCCTCCATCCATTAGCATGCTGCGATACCCACAATTTATTTTCTTCTTCTGTGGTTGAAAATGGTCTTCCTCTGTTTCTCCAGCACTCAAAACCCTGGGTAATTTTCTTAATCTAGGCCTGATTCTGAACATTTGCATAAAAATGTTCACTTTTGAGGCTCCCCGAACAGAACATGGCTCTAATACGCAATTACTCTCCTCAATAGTGGCGGCTAATTACAGAGGTGTCAGACAAACAGGTAGCAGAACAGAGAGGGGGGCCTCCGACACAATGGCTGAGGTGCTAGTCCGCCACATGGGACAGAGCGGCTCAATGGAAAGCAGTAAATTCATTTAGGCTGGCTTCATTAAACCCTGTTCCTTGGGCCCTGCATCATGCTCTCCCCTTTGCTCTCCCTGCTCTCATTTGTGGGGCAGCGGATGTGCTGTGGGTAAGAAGGAGGCGATCACACAAACGAGCGCAACGCAAAGGGAATGGGGGAACGCTGTAGGTGGGAAAGGAGGGAACAGAGGGAGAGATGGAGGGAGATATACAGAGCACAACAATGAGTAGAAGGGAAGTGTAGGTAGGAAGGAAGGAAGGAAGGGAAAGGATGTATCAATAAAGCAGCACGGCAATACAAAAAAAGAACAGAGCAATGTTACAGAAAGTGCTGGTGGGATGGAACAAGGGCATGAGGACATGTGCTCATTTGATGATAAAGAAATAAGGCATAAAAGGATGAGCATATAAAAGAATAATTTTGAATATGGCTTTTGTTTTATTCATCTGACCCAGTCTTCCAAAAGCCACAAAGAGCAGAGGAAGAGAAAATTACAGCTTTGGTCCTCAAACACAGGCCAAATGCCAGGTCTCCAGCATGGTGAAACAAGGGCAGCCAAGCCCCGTGGTCTCTTTACCATTTAGATTATACCGGCAACTTTGTGACCCCACAGTATGGATAACCATAATAAGCCACGGCCCCTGCTGCGCACCACCTGTAAGCCAAACATATTCACAAACAACAACCTCAACTTGTGCACAGAAATCCTGACCACAAAAGTGTCCACAAGCACGAAAAAAAACCAACTCTACTTGCTCAAAAAGAGAACCACTCATATGAACTTTCCACTTCTGCATAGCTTTGTCAGACTCAATCCAACACCACTGGTTTTCATTTGCACCATTTCGGGCCCAATTTAACAGGGCGTATGCTGGAAGGACAATTAACGTCTGTTGTAAAACGGACATTGAGAAGAGGTATGCCGTGTCATGAAAGGAAAGAATCCACAGTTCTGAATGTAATTTAAAGGCTTAGAGGGTTATGTGAAAGACTTGTGCTCCCTTCAGTGTGGGAACATGGAGCGCTGATGGTCACGCATTTCCACAGTGGAAGTGTCACCTCCACTGCTTTGGTTCCTGGCCAGCGGAGCACTTCATGAGAACGTTTCTGTGCAATTACATTACCTACTTGCTCGGTTGACACGCTGATTGTGAGTGACTCAAATCACTTTTACACAGCACCCACACGTACCGCTACAGGGTGAACACACGCCGCCCGCTGCACATGAGGAGAACCAGAGAGGCTGCCTGGGTGACAGTCACACACAGAGCCTTAAGGCCATATGTGCTAAAGCACCCATTCACAGGCAAGCATCAAATATGCATACACAGATACAATTTTGGCCACAGATCAAACTATCCGTGCCAAGATATGCACAGAAAGACATGCACTGATGTTTTGGGGTGGTGGAGTGAAACTGTAAATATGCAGGACTGACTGAGACTGTATTAAATCTTCAATAAAGAATAAATAAATAATGATTGTGTTGGAGCAAGCAAGAAAGGCAAAAGAAAAAAAGCCATAAAATAGGAAGAAAAATGCCCTTTTCCTTTCTGACAGACTGAAATTGATTCATAGTTGGAAAACAAGTCAGAAAACCATGTTGGAATTTTTCTTTTTTTTCCTGATGAAACAGATAAATCAAACATAAAAATGACCCTACACACAGACTCAATATTCCACTCAGCAGAAATATAACCTTCAGAGTGGAATTAATATGAGGGAAAAAAAAAAACATAAATCCACAAGAACTAGGGAATTGGATAAAAGCTTAAAAATGAGATCAACTCTCAAAACAAAGACATAAAATAAGATCAGAGGGAAAATCAAATGAGAGAAGATCACTCTATAAGCAGAGACCTTTTGGAAGAGGCACAGTCTACTGTACATACATTTTGCATCACTGCAAAATCAAATGTCATGTTTTTAAAATCAGGTTCTCCGTTGGCTTCTTTTCATATCTCCTGGTCTGGTAATAGGCTAAAGTAATAATCATTTTCCCAGGCTGACAGAGCAGAGGGTAAACCTACACGTGGACAAAATTAAATTACAGGGAAAATGTATTTGGTCAAAATGGGACCAATAATTTTGCTGTCAAGGGTCAACAATTTGGTTAACATGGCTTTTAGCTGAATTTCATTGTCAGGCTCATGACTCATTTTGTGAGATAATAGTGCTTCAAGGTCTGTGTCTAATGTGCTTCCACAGCTGTGAGATGCAGGGTTTCCCATATAATGATTACATTTGGACGTAATTTAAACGCTGCTGAGAGACATTTTTGTTCAGGATTTAGTGTGATAGTACTGTAATCTGGATTCAAATGTGGCACTTCACATCAGTCCAACAAAATCCAAATAATTCACGTAAAAGGGCATTCGACAGCATAGCTAAAATGTCATATTAGCATGGCTGACAGAAAATGAAAAATCTTCATTCTTCAGCAGCAAAAAAAAAAAAAAAAGGGTCCAGTATTTGACACTGTGAAATACACCAGACATTTCTGTTCATTTCTGCTCTTAATAGCTACCTTACTAATCTCTAATGTGGAAATTAGGGCTGCAAAATTGATTGCAATTTTATCAAAATCGCAATATGGACAAGTGCAATGTCCAAATCGCAGTGGGGGGGCAGAAAATGTGTCAAAATACCATTCTGAATAAAGTACTGTGGTGCAGCAGAGATGTATTCTACAGACTACAGAAAACATCTTTGTTAGTAGAGATCTTTGCAAAAAAATCAAACCATGATCATTTTAATATGTTTTTCAATGAAAATGAGAATAATAATGCAAAAATGATCCATCCCTCCAATATCGTGAATCATATCGCAATTGCAGTATCAGTCAAGATAATCGCAATTAGATATGTCCCTATAATCAGACTATTTTATAACACATGACAAGCCATGACCTGCACCAAAGAGCAGTTGGTGCCAAAGAATACTTAAGTCACTGAAAGAGGGTGATTAGAGTCAAAGATTGCTTAAAGCCCCTTTACATTCAGCAGCTGTTCAGCTGTCACTGATATCACAAATCAAGTCTTATGACTTCCAGAAATGAGAGCAAAATCAGACTTAAGACCGTGGAGTAGCAGGGTGGCGTGGCAAGCAGGGTCAATCCCCTCTGACCTGCTGTACAGCAACGGCAAATAAATTAACTTATTAACTACATATTTTATGCTACATATTTGCGTTAGTTCAGGGTCTGACATACACAGAGAGGTGCAGGATGCTGCTGGCCTTGGATCTGTGCCCGAATACAACAGCAGCTCTCGCGCTGTTGCAGCCTATAAGCTCCAGCTGCTTGCCTTCATTGTGTCTCCGCGCCACGCCACAAATGTTCCTCCATCTCCGATACTTATCAAGGCACTGGAGTTTGACGCTGCCATTACTCAAAATTAATAACCACGGCAGCATGTTTATCATAGCACACTTTCACACCCAACCTGCCAGAAATAATCACCTCGGTGTTTGTGTGCGTGACAGAGAGAGAGAGAGAGAGAGAGGAAGAAAGAAAGTAAGTGAGAGACAGAGGAAGAAACGCAGAAAGACAACTGGAGGAGAGATGAAGTGTGAAGAAGTCAGAGACAGAGTCAAAGAGAATAAGCGACTGAGATGAAAGACATAACTGAGAGAGAAATGAGGAGAAAATCTGCTACATGCGTACGCGTGCATCTGCCATACCTAATCACTCTGCCTCCATTACACCTCGTTGGTTTTTCCCGCACCTTTTCTTCCCATCATGTCTGACAACAGAGCAACACTGGCTCTCCTTGTGTATTCACTCTGCTAAGCAGGACTGTAATCTCTGCTGACAGCCAATCTGCTCCAACAACGCAGGCCTGAGAAAAAAAAAAAAAAAAAGGCCTAGTTTTTTAATTTACAAATTATGCAAGTGCAGTGCAGGGTCTGGCCAAGGAGAGTAAAAAGAATGAAACTCGAATACCCCTTTTTCACCAAAATTAGCGTGTATATGCTGGATTTTTAAACAACGCTAAAAATAGGCGATAGACCCTTTTCCCATTGCCAGAAGACGAGTATGCCTTTCTGTTTTTGTCCCTGGTGTGTCACGGTCAAAGTCATGAACGTGCTGGAAAACAGGTGTTAACTTTTTCTGCTACAGCTTTCTGATGCAGTGCACAAAACTGCAAACTCTGCTGTACATTCACCTGATATCTTCACTATTAAACTCTTCCCCGCTCTGAGCTCTCACGCACACACGCACGCACACACACACACACACTGGCTCTGAGATATCGCACTCAGGCAGTGGAACTATTACGATTTAATTATCAGTTTATTCAGTTTTACAAACTGTGAGACAGCTGTGATGAAGTACGTCACAGCATCACGCAGGTAAAGTGGTGAAAATTAGCGTGTTCACCCGGGTGTTGTGTTTACAGATCGGAGCCGGAGCCGATAAACACCCGTGACTTCTGCAGAGTCATTTGGCGATTGTAACCTTTCCCATTGGAGAGAAAAGCCAGATGTTAGCGGGTGTTAGTGGGTTTTTTGGGCAGTGGGAAAGGGGTTTTAGTAGCAGTGGCCTTACTCAAATTTAAGATCCTTATGTGTAAAAATAGATGAGCAGAGAAAGAGAAGTGACAAGGACAGGGGAAGGCCCTTCAGCACCTCTCCTAAAATCTGGAGAGACAGGTGGCGGAGAAACAAGACAAGGACAAATGTCTGTCGGTCGCTGGTTTGCGCTCCGCTGACATTTTCCATGGCATTTAGAAAACATCCAACAAAACCAAAAGAAAAAGAGGGGGGGGGGGACCTAAAAATAGTTGGCTAGAGGAAACCACATGTGCAGTGAGGTTATACAATAGATGACCTCTTACCTGGGGGATTTTCTCACTTTCCCACAGTCTCCTGCTTTCTTTCACAGAGACAAACCTTTATGGCTGAACTCAGCAGCTAGTGAGGTCAGTTGGAGAATTTTACCCAGCAGAAACCAAAAGTTTGTTCTTTTACTTTTTTCCAGTCGTAACACTCGGCTGACGGCAGTCCCTATTTATGTCAAAAGTGTAAGTAGGTTAAAAGCAGAGGAAGAATAGACGTTCCTCTCAAACCACAGGCTGTTTTCCGAGACCCATATTTATCAAACTGACAGATGACAGATAAATGGTAAAAAATTCTTTCACTTTTTTCCTGTTAAAATGGAATTATTTGCGACATTTCTGTAATAGACCTTCATCAGACAAATGCTATGTTACAATTTTTTTTTTTGCAAGTTAGATTAAATCCTTTTGCCTGATTTTGAAGGCTAATTCCTTGACTTTGCTGGTAGCAGGAGCAAATCACTTTGTACTGTAAATGCTCCTGTAAAAGTCTTTACTTTTAGCATTTTTTTTTCTTTCGGGTAAAGTATTCTTTAGTGTAACTCCCAGAACTTTGACAAATACAGGCCCTGGTCACTTTTACTGTGGCCAAGCAAAGTAGAGCAACCAACTGTCATTTGACACGTCGTTGATCATACTGATGTATCATGTACTCATTCGATTTTGGGGTTTAACACTTCTCGAGGCACTGTGGGATCTGCCAGCTGGCTGCAACAGAGGCTATTTGGAATGAGCTTCCATTGCAAACACCTCCAAATCCACACGCCTTACAGTTTTAGAGAAGGTGTGTTTCTGAGAGAATACTTCTCCAATTATTTCCTGCTTTATAAGCTCCTGAAAGTCAGAGAGGGCCCCCGGTCATCCCTCATCTAGTCCGATTTCTGTGTGAGAGGGGACAAAAATGTAGAACAGCCAATTTGGGCTGTGATTTGTGATGCTCATAAGTGATGGAGATATGCAGAAAATGTTGGCCGGAAGAAAAAAGAAGAAAAAAAGAAGGATGAATATTGATTCCCCTGTTTAAATTAGGCTGTCAGAAAGACAGAGAGAGGAAGAAAGAAAGAGAGAAAGAGAGGGAAAGAACGCCAGGGCTTTTGGGAAATGCCCAACTTCCAACAATATAGATCTCATAAATGAAATGACTCACTCACTCCATGCATCTGCTTTCAGCAAAGACTACAGGCCAACTGACCAGAGCGTGGGCACAAATACACACACACACACATGCGTAGACAAAGGGGACACACATAAATCTGCATGTCTACACAGGCCGTGTGTCCAGCAGCATGGTTAATGTTAGCAGAATAGATGCTGACTTTGCTTTGACCGAAACCACTGAGGAGGGTTCACCGCAAACTTTATTGCAACACTCGCACTTGCACAAACAGAAGCATTTACATAAAACCCATGTTTAATCTTCTTATTTCTGGCAGAAGAAGAGCAATATGATAAAAAAAAAATTATACAAATGACAAATTATGCTATAAAATCAACAAACTCTCCTCCTGGAAAAACAGGTCTCTAGATATAAAAGAATCTTCACACACAGAAAACGAAAATCACAAATACACTATGTGCACAACATGAAAAAAAGCACATGAAAAAAGAGCGAAAACCATTTAACTTTGACACTGCGTACTGAACTTGGTTCTAAAAAAGTGAGCGCCACCATTTGCTCTGGCGTTCCACTTTGATCACGACTTGCTCCCCATTTTCAAACGCTGTGGCATTTGAAAAACACAATCCCGCATGGGTCTCTTATCATCGCTGGAAGAGGATACAGAGAAATAACAGAGCCAACACTGGCCACCTGCAGCACATCACATCCCGTCTCCCCAAGAAATGATGGTGGACAGAAAATAGGCATCCAACTGTCACAATCTGCCTGTCTCTGACGATGGGAAGTCCATATTTGGTCATCATTTCCACCTTTCTTACACTGAGAAGCTGTTTTCAGCCATTACTGGAGAAGATAAGGGGAGCCAGAGGACACTGTTTATTTTTTTTATTTTCCTTACAGATGAGAGAAGAAAGAAAAGGAGGAGAAGAAGGGACGAAAAAATGACTGAAGTGCTTTACCTCCCACAGAGCTCTATCTCTAAAAATTGCCCCTTGTAGGGGGACAAATTGATCCTGGAAATAAGGGGTCATTTCCTCTGCCTGTTTACCTGTTCACAGCATACTGTCATCAGTTCGAAACACGCACACCAAATCTGACCCAGCTGTGCCCTCGGAGAGCTAATGTGAGAGGGATGAGTGATTCAGGTCTTCACTGTGACAACAAGCGTGTGTGTGTGTGTGTGTGTGTGTGTGCGCGTGCGTGCGTGTGTAACGAACAGTAGTGACCCTGATTACCTCTCTCTCTCTCTCTCTCTCTCTCTCTCTCTCTCTCTCTCACTGACAGTATGTCTGCAGCAGAAAACTATCAACGACAAAATCTCATTGATTTGGGTTTTTATCGAATCATAATCCTAATTATTAGCATATTATTGGAGTACCAAAAAATGTGCTAAAAAGGCCTAAAAAAACAACAACATTGAAACTTGCAAATGTGTCACATGCACAGTATCCTGCCTCATCCTTCAAGCATCACCTTCCTCTGTCACCTGATCTTACCTCTTCAAACCAGGCTCTCTCTCTCTTTCACTCTCTCGCACACACAAACCGTGTTTTTCCACCATGGGAGGGTTGTCATGGCGAGCCATGCCATGAAGAGTCACGAGCAGGCGAGCCACTTTGGCACGACTCGACTGGTTTCTCCACTACAATGTGGTGGCGCGGTGAAAGGCATTGCCTACCTTGCTCATCTTGATCACAAGTGGGGAGTTTCTAGCCGCTGACGCAATCAGAATGACTCATTTCCCCTCTGTGTTGGTGTCAACCATGAAGTATTAAGAGAGCTGTGCTCCCACCACACATCCATGGTGTAACCAACACCATCAGCATGGAGCGCATCAGTTTTATTATATTGACACTTTTTAAAATATCTGACTATTTCTTCCTTTTTTTCATATAGACTATCAAGTAACACTTTATTGAACTGCCAGACTTTTGAATGGAGTTCGAAACTCAGTCGACTGAGGGGTCTCCGACTGATGATTAAAATCTTCGACTTTCAGGGGGCAGCCCATAGATGCACTGATGTAATGACTCTTTAAATGCCCCTCTCTCTCCTCGCTCACTTCATCACATTGTTGAGCCCATCTGTTGAGCAGGGTTTGTGCTAGCATGACCGCAGCAGTACCCCGCAGCTACCTCCTGCTGTGCGCCTGCAGTTTTTAGTGGAAACACGTCATCACGGCTTGGCTCGGCACGGGACGGCTAAAGCGGACCGGCACGAGAAAGCTCTAAAACGCACACACACCTCCTCCATGTTGTGATGGCCACCCAGCCTGTTTCTCCCTTTAAATAAACCCCCCTCTCCTCCTTTCCTGCTCCAAGCTCCAAGCTGTGTGACTGTAAAGTGTAACAATAAAGCAGCTTATGACTGAAGGCTTTTATTTGCTCTGAGTCCTTGAGCAGCAGTCGGCATGTACACAATACGCACAAACACGCACACGCGTACGCACATCTGCAGGTCCAGGAGGCAGGGCAGAGAAAATGGCCCTGCATTGCTTCTGCTGGATTTTTAAAACTGGGGGGGGGG